>LPNX010630964.1:477830-574481 GCA_001517045.1 Pseudotsuga menziesii
GTAAAATTTTTTTAGGTTTTGGCTTCAAGAAGCTGAAAATAACTATGAACATCGTGAAAGTTGGTGTGCACACTTATCATACAAATGCGCATCAAAAGAAATGATNGTAAATTTTTTTTAGGTTTTGGCTTCAAGAAGCTGAAAATAACTATGAACATCGTGAAAGTTGGTGTGCACACTTATCATACAAATGCGCATCAAAAGAAATGATCAAATTTTAATTCCGAGAAATTTGTAAAAAGTGAAACTCTGTTGTGTCATTTCGAAAAGGTTGGGGTTAAAGGGGGTGAAAATAGCTCGGAACGTTGTGAAAGTTGGAGTGCACGCTTATCTATCAAATGGGCATCCAAATCGATGATCAAATTTCAATTGCAAGAAAATTGTCAAAAGTTAAACTTCGTCGTGCATTTTCGCTAGATTTCGGCTTAAAGCGGGTCTAAATAGGTAAAGATATTGCAAAATTTGGCATGCACACTTGCATNAACTTGTCAAAAGTTAAACTTCGTCGTGCATTTTCGCTAGATTTCGGCTTAAAGCGGGTCTAAATAGGTAAAGATATTGCAAAATTTGGCATGCACACTTGCATATCAACCAGGCATACAAATCTATGATCAAATTTCAATTCAGGGAATTTGGTCAAGAGTGAAACTCCATCATGCGGTTTCGCTAAGGTTTGGCTTAAAGGAGGGAAAAAGAGCTCTGAACATCACTAAATTTGGCATGCACTCTTATCTACCAAATGGGCATCTAAATCTATGATCATATTTCAATTCTAAGAAATTGGTCAAAAGAGAAATTTTATCGTGCGCTTTCTCTAAGGTTTCACTTAAAGGGAGTGAAATAGCTCTGAACGTCGCTAAAGTTAGCGTGTATGCTTGTTTATTGAAATGGGTACATAAATCTACTTTCAAACTTCACTTCTTAAAAAGTCAACAAAAGTGCATCTTTTCAGCCTTTGTTTGACCATCGTTGAATGAGGGCCAAAATAGCTCCAAAGAGCATAAAAATAGGTGTCCATGCCTATCTTTGAAATGGGTATCTAAATCTACTTCAAAATTTGAATTTTAAGAAAGTGGGTAAAATGCAACATTTTAGGCCTTGGTTTGACAAAGTTTGACCGAGGTCCAAAATGGATGGCAATCCCAAAAAAATCTACATGTAGGGATTATCTACCAAATCTTAAGATAAATCTATGATCAAATTTTAATTCTTAGAAATTAGTCAAAAGTGAAACTCTGTTGTATGGTTTAGATGAGGTTGGGATTAAAGGGGGTGAAATATTTTGGAACGTCTCAAAATTTCGCGTGCACGCTTGTCTATCAAATGGGAATTGAAATCTATGATCAAATTTCAATTATAAGAAACTACTCAAAAGTGAAACTTCGTCATTCGCTAGCGTTGGGCTTAAAGGTGGTCAAAATAGCTTGGAACGTTGCAAAAGTTGGCATGCATACTTGTTTATCTAATGGGCATCCAAATCTATGATCAAGTTTCAATTCTTAGAAGTTGGTAAAAAGCGAAACTCCATCGTGTGGTTTTGTTAGGGTTTGGCTTAACGAAGTCGAAAATAACTCTGAACATCATGAAAGTTGGCGTGCACTCTTATCTTCCAAATGCACATCTAAATCTATGATCAAATTTTAATTTCGAGAAATTTGTCAAGAGTGAAACTCCATCATGCGGTTTCGCTAAGATTGGGGTTACAGGAGGTGAAAATAGCTCAAAACATCGTGAAAGTTAGAGTGCACGGTTATCTATCAAACGGGCATCCAAATCTATGATCAAATTTCAATCTGAGAAATTAGTCAGAAGTGAAACTCCGTCGTTCATTTTCGCTAGAGTTGGGCTCGAAGGGGTCCAAATAGCTTGGGCCATTGCAAAAGCTGGTGTGCACATTTTTATATGAAACCGGCATCCAAATCTATGATCAAATTTCAACTCTGAGAATTTGGTTAATAGTGAAACTCGGTCATTCGATTTCACTAAGTTTTGGCTTAAAGGAGGAGAAAATGGCTTTGAGAAATTGGAAACAAATAAAACCTTATGGGACTTGGTTTCACCAAGTTTGCCTAAGGTCCAAAATAGCTCAAAATCAACTGAAAGTTTGTATGCATGGTTATCTCTCAAATGGGTACCTAAATTCTCTTTCAAATTTCAATTAGAAGAAAGCCGCAAAAATAACATCTCTTAGACCTTTACTTGACCAACCTTGAATAACGACCAAAATAGCTCCGAACATCATGAAAGTTAGCATGCACTCTTATCTATTAAACGGGCATCCAAATCTATGATCAAATTTCAATTATGAGAAACTAGTCAGAAGTGAAACTCTGTTGTTCATTTTCGATAGAGTTGGGCTCAAAGGGGTCCAAATCGCTCAGACCATTGCACAAGTTTGCGTGCACATTTTTATATCAAATGGGCGTCCAAATCTATGATCAAATTTCAACTCTAAGAATTTGGTCAAAAGTGAAACTCTATCATTTGATTTCACTAAGGTTTGCCTTAAAGGAGGGGAAAATGGCTTTGCGAAATTGGAAACAAATACAACCTTTTAGGGCTTGGTTTCACCAAGTTTGCCTAAGGTCCAAAATAGCTCGAAATCCCCTAAAATTTTTTATACATGGTTATCTCTTGAATGGGTACCTAAATTCTCTTTCAAATTTCAATTACAAGAAAGTCGAAAAAATAGCATCTCTTAGACCTTTGCTTGACCAACCTAGAATAACGACCAAAATAACTTCGAACATCGTGGAAGTTCGTGTGCACTGTTATCTACCAAATGCTAAGATAAATCTACGATCAAATTTTAATTCTAAGAAATTAGTCAAAAGTGAAACTCTGTTGTATGGTTTTGCTAAGGTTGGGATTAAACGGGGTGAAATATTTTGGAACGTCTCGAAATTTTGCATGCACGCTTGTCTGTCAAATGGACATTCAAATCTATGATCAAATTTCAATTAAAAGAAACTGCTCAAAAGTGAAACTTCATCATGCGTTTTCGCTATGGTTGGGCTTAAAGGTGGTCAAAATAGCTTGGAACGTTGTGAAAGTTGGCGTGCATGCTTGTTTATCTAATGGGCATCCAAATATATGATCAATGTTCAATTCTTAGAAGTTGGTCAAAAGTGAAACTCCATCGTGCGGTTTTTTTAGGGTTTGGCTTAAAGGAGTCAAAAATAACTCTGAACATCATTAAAGTTGGCATGCACTCTTATCTTCCAAATGCACATCCAAATCTATGATGAAATTTTAATTTCGAGAAATTTGTCAAGAGTGAAACTCCGTCATGCGGTTTCACTAAGATTGGGGTTACAGGGGGTTGAAAATAGCTCAAAACGTCGCAAAAGTTGGAGTGCACGGTTATCTATCAAACGGGCATCCAAATCTATGATCAAATTTCAATTTTGAGAAATTAGTCAGAAGTGAAACTCCGTCGTTCATTTTCGCTAGAGTTGGGCTCGAAGGGGTCAAAATAGCTTGGACCATTGCAAAAGTTGGTGTGCACGTTTTTATATCAAAGGGGCATCCAAATCTATGATCAAATTTCAACTCTGAGAATTTGGTCAAATTGAAACTCCATCATTCGATTTTGCTAAGGATTTCCTTAAAGGAAAAACTGCAAGCTTTTAGGCCTTGGTTTGACCAAGCATGAGCAAATTTGAATTATGAGAAACTGCTCAAAAGTGAAACTCTGTCGTGCGGTTTCTCTAGGGTTGGGCTTAAAAGGGGTCAAGATAATAGCTCGAAACATTGCAAAATTTGGCATGCATGATTGTTTATCCAATGGGCATCCAAATCGATAATCAAGTTTCTATTCCAAGAAGTACGTCAAAAGTGAAACCCGATCGTACAATTTTGTTAGGGTTTGGCTTAAAGGAGCTGAAAATAACTATGAACATCGTGAAAGTTGGCATGCACACATATCATCCAAATGCGCATCAAAAGATATGATCAAATTTTAATTACGAGAAATTTGTAAAAAGTGAAACACTGTCATGCGGTTTCGCATTGGTTGGGGTTAAATGTGTTCAAAATAGCTTGGAATGTTACGAAAGTTGGAGTGCATGGTTGTTTATCTAATGGGCATCCAAATCTATGATCAAGTTTCAATTCTTAGAAGTTGGTCAAAAGCGAAACTCCATCGTGTGGTTTTGTTAGGGTTTGGCTTATAGGAGTCGAAAATAACTCTGAACATCATGAAAGTTGGCATGCACTCTTGTCTTCCAAATGCACATCTAAATCTATGATCAAATTTTAATTTTGAGAAATTTATCAAGAGTGAAACTCCGTCACGCGGTTTCACTAAGATTGGGGTTACACGGGGTGAAAATAGCTCAAAACGTCACGAAAGTTGGAGTGCACGGTTATCTATCAAATGGGCATCCAAATATATGATCAAATTTCAATCTAAGAAATTAGTCAGAAGTGAAACTCCGTCATTCATTTTTGCTAGAGTTGGGCTCGAAGGGGTCGAAATAGATCAGACCCTTGCAAAAGTTGGCGTGCACATTTTTATATGAAACGGGCATCCAAATCTATGATCACATTCCAACTTTGAGAATTTGGTCAAAAGTGCAACTCCATCATTCGATTTCGCTAAGTTTTCGCTTAAAGGAGGGGAAAGTGGCTTTGAGAAATTGGAAACAAATACAACCTTTTAGGGCTTGGTTTCACCAAGTTTGCCTAAGGTCCAAAATAGCTCGAAATCCCCTGAAAGTTTGTATGCGTGGTTATCTCTCAAATGGGTACCTAAATTCTCTTTCAAATTTCAATTACAAGAAAGCTGAAAAAACAATATCTCTTAGACCTTTACTTGACCAACCTTGAATAACGACCAAAATAGCTCCGAACATCATGAAAGTTAGCATGCACTCTTATCTACCAAATGTATCGATAAATCTACGATTAAATTTTAATTTTGAGAAATTAGTCAAAGGTGAAACTCGATTATGCGGTTTTGCTAAGGTTGGGATTAAAGGGGGTGAAAATATTTTGGAATGTCTCAAAAGTTTGCATGTACGCTTGTTCATCAAATGGGCATCGAAATTTATGATCAAATTGAAATTCTAAGAAACAGCTCGAAAGTGATACTCCGTCGTGCGGTTTCGACAGGGTTGGGCTTAAAGGGGCTAAAAATAGCTCGAAACATTGCAAAAGTTGGCGTGCGTGATTTTCTATCCAATATGCATCCAAACATATGATCAGGTTTCAATTCTGAGAATTTGGTCAAAGCTGAGACTGCATCATGCAGTTTTGTTCTGGTTTGGCTTAAAGATGCCGAAAATAGCTCTCAACATCATGAAACTTGGCATGCACTCTTATTTTCCAAATGCACATTTAAATCTATGATTAAATTTTAACTCCAAGAAATTGGTTAAAAGTGAAACTCCGTCATTAACGTTTTTATGTGTGGCTCTTAAATGGGTATCTAAATCTAGTTTTAAATTTGATTTTTAAGAAATTGGAAAAAGTGTAACCTTTTAGGCCTTGGTTTGACCAAGTTTGACCAAGGTCCAAAATAGCTCGAAATCCCCTGAAAGTGTGTATGCATGGTTATCTCTCAAATGGGTACCTAAATTCTCTTTCAAATTTGACTTACAAGAAAGTAAAAAAAATAGCATCTCTTAGACCTTTGCTTGACCAACCTTGAATAAGGACCAAAATAAGTTGGTGTGCACTATTATCTACCAAATGCTAAGATAAATCTACAATCAAATTTTAATTCTAAGAAATTAGTCAAAAGTGAAATTCTGTTGTATGGTTTTACCGAGGTTGGGATTAAAGGGGGTGAAATATTTTGGAACGTCTCGAAATTTTGCATACAAGCTTGTCTATCAAATGGACATTCAAATCGATGATAAAATTTCAATTATAAGAAAGTGCTCAAAAGTGAAACTTTGTCATGCGTTTTCGCTAGGGTTGGGCTTAAAGGTGGTCAAAATAACTTGGAATGTTGCGAAAGTTGGCGCGCATGCTTGTTTATATAATGGGCATCCAAACCTATGATCAAGTTTCAATTCTTAGAAGTTGGTCGAAAGTGAAACTCCATCGTGCGGTTTTGTTAGGGTTTGGCTTAAAGGAGTTGAAAATAACTCTGAACATCATGAAATTTGGCATGCACTCTTATCTTCCAAATGCACATCTAAATCTATGATCAAATTTTAATTCCGAGAAATTTGTCAAGAGTGAAACTCCGTCATGCGGTTTCACTAAGATTGGGGTTACAGGGTGTGAAAATAGCACAAAACGTCACGAAAGTTTGAGTGCATGGTTATCTATCAAACAGGCATCCAAATCTATGATCAAATTTCAATTCTGAGAAATTAGTCAGAAGTGAATCTCCGTCATTCATTTTCACTAGAGTTGGGCTCGAAGGGGTCCAAATAGCTCGGAGCATTGCAAAAGTTGGTGTGCACGTTTTTATATCAAACGGGCATCCAAATCTATTATTAAATTTAAACTCCAAGAATTTAGTCAAAATTGAAACTTCATCATTCGATTTCGCTAAGGTTTGCCGTAAAGGAAAAACTGCAAGCTTTTAGGCCATGGTTTGACCAAGTATGAATAAATTTGAATTCTGAGAAACTGATCAAAAGTGAAACTCTGACGTGTGGTTTCTCTAGGGTTGGGCTTAAAAGGGGTCAATATAATAGCTCGAAACTTTGCAAAATTTGGCGTGTATGATTGTTTATCCAATGGGCATCCAAATCTATAATCAAGTTTCTATTCCAAGAAGTACGTCAAAAGTGAAACTCAATCGTACAATTTTGTTAGGGTTTGGCTTAAAGGAGCTGAAAATAACTATGAACATCGTGAAATTCGGCGTGCACACTTATCATCCAAATGCACCTCAAAAGATATGATCAAAATTTAATTTAGAGAAATTTGTAAAAAGTGAAACCCTATCGTGCGGTGTCGCAAAGGTTGGGGTTAAAGGGGGTGAAAATAGGTCGGAATGTCACAAAAGTTGGAGTGCACGCTTGTCTATGAAATGGGCATCCAAATCTATGATCAAACTTCAATTCTGGGAATTTGGTCAAAAGTGAAACTCCATCATGTGGTTTCGCTAAGGTTTGGCTTAAAGGAGGGAAAAAGAGCTCTGAACATCACTAAATTTGCCATGCACTCTTATCTACCAAATGGGCATCTAAATCTATGATCATATTTCAATTCTAAGAAATTGGTCAAAAGAAAAACTTTATCGTGCGCTTTTGCTAAGGTTGCACTTAAAGGGAGTAAAATAGCTCAGAATGTCATGAAAGTTAGCATGTACGCTTATTTATTGAAATGGGTACATAGATTTACTTTCAAATTTCACATCTTAAAAACTCAACAAAAGTGCATCTTTTCAAATTTTGTTTGACCATCCTTGAATGAGGGCCAAAATAGCTCCAAATAGCATAAAAATAGGTGCCCATGCCTATCTTTGAAATGGGTATCTAAATCTACTTCAAAATTTGAATTTTAAGAAAATGGGAAAAATGCAACGTTTTAGGCGTTGGTTTGAGAAAGTTTGACTGAGGTCCAAAATGGCTCGCAATCCCAAAAAGATCTACATGTAGGGATTATCTCTCAAATGGGTACCTAAATACAGTTTCAAATTTCAATTTTTAGAAAGCTAAGAAACGTGCATTTCTTAGAACTTGGTTTGACCAACCTTAACTAAGTGCCGAAATAACTTGAAATTCACAAAAATATGTGTGCCTCTTAAATGGGCATCTAAATCTACTTTTAAATTTGATTTCTAAGAAATTGGAAAAAAGTGCAACCTTTTAGGCCTTGGTTTGACCAAGTTTGACCAAGGTCCAAAATAGCTCGAAATCCCTTGAAAGTGTGTATGCATGGTTATCTCTCAAATGGGTATCTAAATTCTCTTTTAAATTTCAATTACAAGAAAGTTGAAAAATAGTTCTCTTAGACCTTTGCTTGACCAACCTTTAATATCGACCAAAACAACTTCGAACTTCGTGAAAGTTGGTGTGCACTTTTATCTACCAAATGCGTCGATAAATCTACGATTAAATTTTAATTTTGAGAAATTAGTCAAACATGAAACTCCGTTGTGTAGTTTTTCTAAGGTTGGGCTTAAATCGGGTGAAAATATTTTGCAATGTCATGAAATTTCATGTGCAAGCTTGTCTATCAAATGGACATCCAAATCTATGAGCAAATTTCAATTCTGAGAAACTGCTCAAAAGTGAAACTCTGTTGTGCGGTTTCAATAGGTTTGGGCTTAAAAGGGGTCAAAATAATAGCTTGGAACGTTGCAAAATTTGGCGTGCATGATGATTTTTTATCCAATGGGCATCCAAATCTATGATCAAGTTTCCATTCTAGGAAGTATGTCAAACGTTAACCTCCATCATACATTTTTGTTAGGTTTTGGCTTAAAGGAGCTGAAAATAACTCTGAACATCATGAAAGTTGGCGTGCACACTTATCATCCAAATGCGCATCAAAAAATATGATCAAATTTTAATTCCGATAAATTTGTAAAAAGTGAAACTCCACCGTGTGGTTTCACAAAGGTTGGGGTACCTAAATTCACTTTCAAATTTCACTTCTGGAAAAGTCAACAAAAGTGCATCTTTTCAACTTTTGTTTGACCATCCTTGAATGAGGGCCAAAATAGCTCCAAATCTCATAAAATTAGGTGTCCATGCCTATCTTTGAAATGGGTATCTAAATCTACTTTGAAATTTGAATTTTCAGAAAATGGTAAAAATGCAATGTTTTAGGCCTTGGTTTGACGAAGTTTGATCGAGGTCCAAAATGGCTCGCAATCCCAAAAAAATCTAGATGTAGGGATTATCTCTCAAATGGGTACCTAAATACAGTTTCAAATTTCAATTTCGTGAAAGTCAAGAAAAGTGCATTTCTTAGAACTTGGCTTGGCCAACCTTGATTAAGTGCCGAAATGAGTATCTAAATCTACTTTTAAATTTGATTTCTAAGAAATTGGACTTTTAGGCCTTGGTTTGAAAAAGTTTGACCAAGGTCCAAAATAGCTCGAAATCCCCTAAAAGTGTGTATGCATGGTTATCTCCCAAAGGGGTACCTAAATTCTCTTTCAAATTTCAATTACAAGAAAGTCGAAAAAATAGCATCTCTTAGACCTTTGCTTGACCAACCTTAAATAATGACCAAAATAACTTCGAACATCATGAAAGTTGGTTGCAGGGGGTGAAAATAGCTCAAAACATCGCGAAAGTTGGTGTGCACGGTTATCTATCAAACGGGCATCCAAATCTATGATCAAATTTCAATTCTTAGAAATTGGTTAGAAGTGAAACTTCATCGTACATTTTCACTAGAGTTGGGCTTGAAGGGGTCCAAATAGCTCGGACCATTGCAAAAGTTGGCGTGCACGTTTTTATATCAAATGGGCATCCAAATCTATGATTAAATTTCAACTCTGATAATTTGGTCAAAAGTGAATCTCCATCATTCGATTTCGCTAAGGTTTGGCTTAAAGGAGCGGAAAATGGCTTTGAAAAATTGGAAACAAATGCAACCTTTTAGGGCTTGGTTTCACCAAGTTTGCCGAAGGTCCAAAATAGCTCGAAATCCCCTGAAAGTTTTTATACATGGTTATCTCTCAAATGGGTACCTAAATTCTCTTTCAAATTTCAATTACAAGAAAGCTAAAAAAATAACATCTCTTAGACCTTTACTTGACCAACCTTGAATAAGGACCAAAATAGCTCCAAACATCATGAAAGTTAGCATGCACTCTTATCTACCAAATGCCTTGATAAATCTATGAATAAATTTTAATTTTGATAAATTAGTCAAACGTGAAACTCCGTTGTGTGGTTTTGCTAATGTTGGGCTTAAAGGGGGTGAAAATATTTTGGAATTTCTCAAAATTTTGCATTCACGCTTGTTCATGAAATGGGCATCCAAGTTTATGATCAAATTTTAATTCGAAGAAACTGTTGGAAATGAAAGTCCTTCGTGCGGTTTCGATAGGGATGGGCTTAAAGGGGGTCAAAATAGCTCGAAACATCGCAAAAGTTTGCATGCATGGTTGTCTATAGAATATGCATCCAAACATATGATCAGGTTTCAATTCTAAGAATTTCATCAAAGTTGAGACTACATCTTGCAGTTTTGTTAGGCTGTGGCTTAAAGATGCCGAAAATAGCTCTGAAGATCGTGAAAGTTGGTTTGCACTCTTATCTTCAAAATGCGCATTTAAATCAATGATTAAATTTTAATTCCAAGAAATTGGCTAAAAGTGAAACTCCGTTGTGCACGTTTTTATGTGTGCCTCTTAAATGGGTATCTAAATCTACTTTTAAATTTGATTTCTAAGAAATTGGAAAAAAGTGCAACCTTTTAGGCCTTGGTTTGACAAAGTTTGACCAAGGTCCAAAATAGCTTGAAATCCCTTGAAAGTGTGTATGCATGGTTATCTCTCAAATGGGTACCTAAATTCTCTTTCAAATTTCACTTACAAGAAAGTCAAAAAAATGGCATCTCTTAGATCTTTGCTTGACCAACCTTGATTAATGACCAAAATAACATCGAACATTGTGAAAGTTGGTGTGCATTATTATTTACCAAATGCTAAGATAAATCTACGATCAAATTTTAATTCTGAGAAATTATTCATAAGTGAAACTCTGATGTATGGTTTTGTTGAGGTTGGGATTAAAGGGGGTGAAATATTTTGGAACGTCTCAAAATTTCACGTGCATGCTTGTCTATCAAATGGGCATTCAAATCTATGGTCAAATTTCAATTATATGAAACTGCTCAAAAGTGAAACTTCATCATGCTTTTTTGCTAGGGTTGGGCTTAAAGGTGGTCAAAATAGCTTGGAACGTTGCAAAAGTTGGTGTGCATGCTTGTTTATCTAATGGGCATCCAAATCTATGATCGAGTTTCAATTCTTGGAAGTTGGTCAAAAGCAAAACTCCATCATGCGTTTTTGCTAGGGTTTGTCTTAAAGGAGTCGAAAATAACTCTGAACATCATGAAAGTTGGCGTGCACTGTTATCTTCCAAATGCACATCTAAATCTATGATCAAATTTTAATTACGAGAAATTTGTCAAGAGTGAAACTCTGTCCTGCGGTTTCATTAAGATTGGGGTTACAGGGGGTGAAAATAGCTCAAAACGTCGCAAAAGTTGGAGTGCACGGTTATCTATCAAACGAGCATCCAAATCTATGATCAAATTTCAATTCTGAGAAATTAGTCAGAAGTGAAATTTCGTCGTTCATTTTAACTAGGGTTGGGCTCGAAGGGTCCAAATAGCTCGGACCATTGCAAAAGTTGGCATGCATGTTTTTATATCAAATGGGCATCCAAATCTATGATCAAATTTAAACTCCGAGAATTTGGTCAAAAGTGAAACTCCATCATTCGATTTCGTAAGGTTTGGCTTATAGGAGGGGAAAATGGCTTTAAGAAATTGGAAACAAATGCAACCTTTTATGTCTTGGTTTCACCAAGTTTTCCTAAGGTCCAAAATAGGTCAAAATCCCCTGAAATTTTGTATGCATGGTTATCTCTCAAATGGGTACCTAAATTCTCTTTCAAATTTCAATTACAAGAAAGCCGAAAAATAACATCTCTTAGACCTTTACTTGACCAACCTTGAATAACGACCAAAATAGCTCTGAACATCATGAAAGTTAACATGCACTCTTATCTACCAAATGCGTTGATAAATCTACGATTAAATTTTAATTTTGAGAAATTAGTCACACGTGAAACTCCGTTGTGCGGTTTTGCTAATGTTGGGCTTAAAGGGGGTGAAAATATTTTGGAATGTCTCAAAAGTTTGGATGCACGCTTGTTCATCAAATGGGCATCCAAATTTATGATCAAATTTAAATTATAAGAAATTGCTCGAAAGTGAAACTCCTTCGTGCGGTTTCGACAGGGTTGGGCTTAAAGGGGGTCAAAATAGCTCGGAACGTCACGAACGTTGAAGTGCATAAGCGTCTATCCAATATGCATCCAAACCTATGATCAGGTTTCAATTCTAAGGATTTGTTCAAAGATGAGACTGCATCGTGCAGTTTGTTAGGGTTTGGCTTAAAGATGCCGAAAATAGCTCTCAACATCGTGAAAGTTGGCATGCACTCTTATCTTCCAAATGTGCATTTAAATCAGTGATTAAATTTTGATTCAAAGAAATTGGTTAAAAGTGAAACTCCGTCGTGCACGATTTTATCTGTGCCTCTTAAATGGTGGGTATCTAAATCTACTTTTAAATTTGATTTCTAAGAAATTGGAAAAAAGCACAAGCTTTTAGGCCTTGGTTTGACCAAGTTTGACCAAGGTGCAAAATAGCTTGAAATCCCCTTAACGTGTGTATGCATGGTTATCTCTCAAATGGGTACCTAAATTCTCTTTCAAATTTCACTTACAAGAAAGTAAAAAAAATAGTATGTCTTAGCAAATTTGACAAAGTATGAGCAAATTTGAATTTTGAGAAACTGCTCAAAAGTGAAACTCTGTCGTGCAGTTTCACTAGGGTTGGGCTTAAAAGGGGTAAAAATAATAGCTCGAAACATTGCAAAATTTGGTGTGCATGATTGTTTATCCAATGGGCATCCAAATCTATAATCAAGTTTCTATTCTAAGAAGTACGTCAAAAGCGAAACTCGATCGTACAATGTTTTTAGGGTTTGGCTTAAAGGAGCTGAAAATAACTATGAACATCATGAAAGTTGACGTGAAGTTTGGAGTTAAAGGGGGTGAAAATTACTCAGAACGTCATGAAAGTTGGAGTGCATGGTTGTCTATCAAATAGGCATCCAAATCTATGATCAAATTTCAATTGCGAGAAAATTGTCAAAAGTGAAACTTCGTCATGCATTTTCGCTAGAGTCCGGCTTAAAGCGGGTCGAAATAGCTTGAAACATTGCAAAATTTGGTGTGCACGCTTGTATATCAACCGGGCATCCAAATCTATGATCAAATTTCAATTCTGGGAATTTGGTCAAAAGTGAAACTCCATCATGTGGTTTCACTAAGGTTTAGCTTGAAGCAGGGAAAAAGAGCTCTAAACATCACTAAATTTGCCATGCACTCTTATCTATGAAATGGGCATCTAAATCTATGATCATATTTCAGTTCTAAGAAATTGGTCAAAAGAGAAACTTAAAGGCAGTGAAATAGCTCGGAACATAAATCTAGTTTCAAATTTCACTCCTTAAAAAGTCAACAGAAGTGCATCATTTCAGCTTTTGTTTGACCATCCTTGAATGAGGGCCAAAATAGCTCCAAATAGCATAAAAATAGGTGTCCATGCCTATCTTTGAAATGGGTATCTAAATCTACTTCAAAATTTGAATTTTAAGAAAATGGGGAAAATGCAACATTTTAGGCCTTGGTTTGACAAAGTTTGACCGAGGTCCAAAATGGCTCGCAATCCCAAACAAATCTACATGTAGGGATTATCTCTCAAATGGGTAGCTAAATACAGTTTCAAATTTCAATTTTGAGAAAGTCAAGAAAAGTGCATTTCTTAGAACTTGGTTTGACCAACCTTAACTAAGTGCCGAGATAACTCGAAATTCGCAAAAATATGTGTGCCTCTTAAATGGGCATCTAAATCTACTTTTAAATTTGATTTCTAAGAAATTGGAAAAAAGTGCAACCTTTTAGGCCTTGGTTTGACCAAGTTTGACCAAGGTCCAAAATAGCTCGAAATCCCCTAAAAGTGTGTATGCATGGTTATCTCTCAAATGGGTATCTAAATTCTCTTTGAAATTTCAATTACAAGATAGTCGAAAAAATAGCATCTCTTAGACCTTTGCTTGACCAACCTTCAATAACGACCAAAATAACTTCGAACATTGTGAAAGTTGGTGTGCACTGTTATCTACCAAATGTTAAGATAAATCTACGATCAAATTTTAATTCTTAGAAATTAGTCAAAAGTGAAACTCTGTTGTATGGTTTAGATGATGTTGGGATTAAAGGGGGTGAAATATTTTGGAAAATATCAAAATTTTGCGTGCATGCTTGTCTATCAAATGGGCATTGAAATCTATGATCAAATTTCAATTATAAGAAACTACTCAAAAGTGAAACTTCGCAATGCGTTTTCGCTAGGGTTGGGCTTAAAGGTGGTCAAAATAACTTGGAACATTGTAAAATTTGGCGTGCATTCTTGTTTATCTAATGCGCATCCAAATCTATGATCAAGTTTCAATTCTTAGATGTTGGTGAAAAGTGAAACTCCATCGTGCGGTTTTGTTAGGGTTTGGCTTAAAGGAGTTGAAAATAACTTTGAACATCATGAAAGTTGGCGTGCACTCTTATCTTCCAAATGTACATCTAAATCTATGATCAAATTTTAATTTTGAGAAATTTGTCAAGAGTGAAACTTCGTCATGTGGTTTTGCTAAGATTTGGGGTTAAAGGGGATGAAAATAGCTCAAAATGTCGTGAGAGTTGGAGTGCACAGTTATCTATCAAACAGGCATCCAAATCTATGATCAAATTTCAATTCTAAGAAATTGGTCAGAAGAGAAACTCCGTTGTGCATTTTTGCTAGAGTTGGGCTCGAAGGGGTCCAAATAGCTCGGACCATTGCAAAAGTTCACGTGCACATTTTTATATCAAGCAAGCATCCAAATCTATGATCAAATTTCAACTTCGAGAATTTGGTAAAAAGTGAAACTCCATCATTTGATTTTGCTAAGGTTTGGCTTAAAGGAGGGGAAAATGCCTGCGAAATTGGAAACAAATGCAACCTTTTAGGTTATCTTTCAAATGGCCCAAAAATCCAAAATAGCTCAAAATCACCTGATAGTTTGTATGCATGGTTATCTTTCAAATGGTTACCTAAATTCTCTTTCAAATTTCAACTACAAGAAAGCCAAAAAAATAACATCTATTAGACCTTTACTTGACCAACCTTGAATAACGACCAAAATAGCTCCGAACATCATGAAAGCTAGCCTACACTCTTATCTACCAAATGCGCCGATAAATCTACGATTAAATTTTAATTTTGAGAAATTAGTCAAACGTGAAACTTCGTTGTGCAGTTTTGTTAAAGTTGGGCTTAAAGTGGGTGAAAATATTTCACAACGTCGTGTAATTTCATGTGCAATCCTGTCTATCAAATGGACATCCAAATCTATGAGCAAATTTCAATTCTGAGAAACTGCACAAAAGTGAAACTTTGTCGTGCGGTTTCACTAGGGTTACGCTTAAAAGGGGTTAAAACAACAGCTCAGAACGTTGCAAAATTTGGCGTGCATGATTGTTTATCCAATGGTCATCCAAATCTATGCTCAAGTTTCCCTTATAAGAAGTACGTCAAAAGTGTACCTCCATCGTAAATTTGGCTTAAAGGAGCTAAAAATATCTCTAAACATCGTGAAAGTTGGCGTGCACACTTATCATCCAAATGCGCATCAAAACATATGATCAAATTTTAATTACAATAAATTTGTAAAAAGTGAAAATCCGTCGTGCGGTTTCGCAGAGGTTGGGGTTAAAGGGGGTGAAAATAGCTCGGAACGTCATGAAATTTGGAGTGCACGCTTGTCTATCAAATGGGCATCGAAATCTATGATCAAATTTTAATTGAGAGAAAATTGTCAAAAGTGAAACTTCGTCGTGCATTTTCGCTATAGTTCGGCTTAAAGCGGGTCCAAATAGCTCGAAACGTTACAAAATTTGGCGTGCACTCTTATATATCAAACGAGTATCCAAATTTGTGATCAAATTTCAATTCTGGGAATTTGGTCAAAAGTGAAACTCCCTCATGCGGTTTCGCTAAGGTTTGGCTTAAAGGAAGGAAAAACAGCTCTGAACATCACTAAATTTGGCATGCTTTCACAAAGGTTGCACTTAAAGGGAGTGAAATAGCTCGAAACGTCTCGAAAGTTAGTGTGTACGCTTGTTTATTGAAATGGGTACCTAAATCCAGCTTTCAAATTTCACTTTTGAAAAAGTCAACGAAAGTGCATCTTTTCAACTTTTGTTTGACCATCCTTGAACACGGGCCAAAATAGCTCCAAATCTCATAAAAATAGTTGTCCATGCCTATCTTTGAAATGGGTAACTAAATCTACTTTAAAATTTGAATTTTCAGAAAATGGAAAAAATGCAACGTTTTGGGCCTTGGTTTGACGAAGTTTGACCGAGTTCCAAAATGGCTCGCAATCCCAAAAAAATATACATGTAGCGATTATCTCTCAAATGGGTACCTAAATATAGTTTCAAATTTCAATTTTGAGAAAGTCAAGAAAAGTGCATTTCTTACAACTTGGTTTGACCAACCTTGACTAAGTGCTTAAATGGGTATCTAAATCTACTTTTAAATTTGATTTCTAAGAAATTGGACTTTTAGGCCTTGGTTTCACCAAGTTTGACCAAGGTTCAAAATAGCGCGAAGTCCCCTGAAAGTGTTTATGCATGGTTATCTCTCAAATGGGTACCTAAATTCTCTTTCAAATTTCACTTATAAGAAAGTCGAAAAAATAGCATCTCTTACACCTTTTCTTGAGCAACCTTGAATAATGACCAAAATAACTTTGAACATCGTGAAAGTTGGTGTGCACTGTTATCTACCAAATGCTAAGCTAAATCTACGATCAAATTTTAATTCTGAGAAATTATTCAAAAGTGAAACTCTGTTTTATGGTTTTACTGAGGTTTGGATTAAAGGGGGTGAAATATTTTGGAACGTCTCAAAATTTCATGTCCATGCTTGTCTATCAAATGGATTTTAAAATCTATGATCAAATTTCAATTATAAGAAACTGCTCAAAAGTGAAACTTCGTCATGCGTTTTCGCTAGGGTTGGGATTAAAGGTGGTCAAAATAGCTTGGAACATTGCGAAAGTTGGCGTCCATGCTTGTTTATCTAATGGGCCTCCAAATATATGATCAAGTTTCAATTCATAGAGGTTGGTCAAAAGCGAAACTCCATCATGCGGTGTTGTTAGGGTTTGGCTTAAAGGAGTTGAAAATAACTCTGAACATCATGAAAGTTGGCGTGCACTCTTATCTTCCTAATGCACATCTAAATCTATGATCAAATTTTAATTCCGAGAAATATTTCAAGAGTGAAACTCCGTCATGCGGTTTCGCTAAGATTGGGGTTACGGGGGGTGAAAATAGCTCAAAATGTCGCGAAAGTTGGGGTGCATAGTTATCTATCAAATAGGTATCTAATCTATGATCAAATTTAAATTCTGAGAAATTAGTCAGAAGTGAAACTCCGTTGTTCATTTTCACTAGAGTTGGTCTCGAAGGGGTCCAAATAACTTGGACCATTGCAAAAGTTGGCATGCACGTTTTTATATCAAATGGGCATCCAAATCTATGATCAAATTTCAACTCCAAGAATTTGGTCAAAATTGAAACTACATCATTCGATTTCGCTAAGGTTTGGCTTAGAGGAAAAAGTGCAAGCTTTTAGGCTTTGGTTTGACCAAGTATGAGCAAATTTGAATTCTGAGAAACAACTCAAAAGTGAAACTCTGTCGTGTGGTTTCACTAGGATTGTGCTTAAGAGGGGTCAAAATAATAGCTCGAAACATTGCAAAATTGGGCGTGCATGATTCTTTATCCAATGGGCATCCAAATCTATAATCAAGTTTCTATTTTAAAAGTACATCAAAAGTGAAACTCGATCGTACAATTTTGTTAGTTTTTGGCTTAAAGAAGCTAAAAATAACTATGAACATCTTGAAAGTTGGCGTGCACACTTATCATCCAAATGCGCATTAAAAGAAATGATCAAATTTTAATTCCGAGAAATTTGTAAAAAGTGAGACTCCGTTGTGCGGTTTTTGCAAAGTTTGGGGTTAAAGGGGGTGAAAATAGCTCGAAAAGTCGCGAAAGTTGGAGTGCACGCTTATCTATCAAATGGGCATCCAAATCTATGATAAAATTTCAATTTCAAGAAAATTGTCAAAAGTGAAACTTCATCGTGCATTTTTGCTAGAGTTCGGCTTAAAGCGGGTCCAAATAGGTCGAAACATTGCAAAATTTGGCATGCACGCTTGTATATCAACTGGGCATCCAAATCTATGATCAAATTTCAATTCTTGGAATTTGGTCAAAAATGAAACTTCGTCATGCGATTTCGCTAAGGTTTGGCTTAAAGGAGGGAAAAAAAGCTCTGAACATCACTAAATTTGGCTTGCACTCTTATCTACCAAATGGGCATTTAAATCTATGATCATATTTCAATTCTAAGAAGTTGGTCAAAAGAGAAACTTTATCATGTGTTTTCACTAAGGTTGCACTTAAAGGGAGTGAAATAGCTCGAAACATCGCAAAAGTTAGTGTGGACGCTTGTTTATTGAAATGGGTACATAAATCTACATTCAAATTTCACTTGTTAAAAAGTTAACAAAAGTGCATCTTTTCAGGTCCAAAATGGCTCGCAATCCCAAAAAAATCTACATGTAGCGATGATCTCTCAAATGGGTACCTAAATACAGTTTCAAATTTCAATTTCGAGAAAGTCAAGAAAAGTGCATTTCTTAGAACTTGGTTTGACCAACCTTAACTAAGTGCCGAAATAACTCGAAATTCACAAAAATATGTGTGCCTCTTAAATGGGCATCTAAATCTAGGTTTCAATTTGATTTCTAAGAAATTGGAAAAAAGTGCAACCTTTTAGGCCTTGGTTTTACCAAGTTTGACCAAGGTCCAAAATAGCTCGAAATCCTCTAAAAGTGTGTATGCATGGTTATCTCTCAAATGGGTATCTAAATTCTCTTTGAAATTTCAATTACAAGAAAGTCAAAAAAATGGCATCTGTTAGACCTTTGGTTGACCAACCTTGAATAATGACTAAAATAACTTCGTACATCGTGAAATTTGGTGTCCACTGTTATCTACCAAATGTTAAGATAAATCTACGATCAAATTTTATTTCTTAGAAATTAGTCAAAAGTGAAACTCTGTTATATGGTTTAGCTGAGGTTGGGATTAAACGGGGTGAAATATTTTGGAAGGTCTCAAAATTTCATGTGCACGTCGTATATCAAATGGGCATTGCAATCTATGATCAAATTTCAATTATAAGAAACTACTCAAAAGTGAAACTTCGTCATGCATTTTCGCTAGGGTTGGGGTTAAAGGTGGTCAAAATAGCTTGGAACATTGCAAAAGTTGGCGTGCATGCTTGTTTATCTAATGGGCATTGAAATCTATGATCAAGTTTCAATTCTTAGAAGTTGGTCAAAAGCAAAACTTCATCATGCGGTTTTTTTAGGGTTTGGCTTAAAGGAGTCAACAATAACTCTGAACATCATGAAAGTTGGTGTCCACTCTTATCTTCCAAATGCGCATCTAAATCTATGATCAAATTTTAATTCTGAGAAATTTGTCAAGAGTGAAACTCCGTCATGTGGTTTCACTAAGATTGGGGTTACAGGGGGTGAAAATAGCTCAAAACGTCGTGAAAGTTGGAGTGCACAGTTATCTATCAAACGAGCATCCAAATCTATGATCAAATTTCAATTCTGAGAAATTGGTCAGAAGTGAAACTCTGTCGTGCATTTTCGCTAGAGTTGGGCTCAAAGGGGTCCAAATAGCTCGGACCATTGCAAAATTTGGTGTGCACATTTTTATATCAAATGGGCATCCAAATCTATGATAAAATTTCATCTCCGATAATTTGGTAAAAAGTGAAACTCCATCATTCGATTTCACTAAGGTTTGGCTGAAAGGAGGGGAAAATGGTTTTGACAAATTGGAAATAAATGCAAACTTTTATGTTTTGGTTTCACCAAGTTTTCCTAAGGTCCAAAATAACTCAAAATATCCTGAAAGTTTCTATGCATGGTTATCTCTCAAATGGTTACCTCAATTCTCTTTCAAATTTCAAGTACAAGAAAGCCGAAAAAATAACATCTCTTAGACCTTTACTTGACCAACCTTGAATAACGACCAAAATAGCTCCGAACATCATGAAAGTTAGCATGCACTCTTATCTACCAAATGCACCGATAAATCTACGACTAAATTTTAATTTTGAGAAATTAGTCAAACATGAAACTCCGTTGTGCGGTTTTGTTAAGGTTGGGCTTCAAGGAGGTGAAAATATTTTGGAATGTCTCAAAAGTTTGCATGCACTCTTGTTCATCAACTGGGCATCCAAATTTATGATCAAATTTAAATTCTAAGAAACTGCTCGAAAGTGAAACTCCCTCGTGTGGTTTCGGTAGGGTTGGGCTTAAAGGGGGTCAAAATAGCTTGGAACGTCGCAAACGTTGGCGTGCATGCTTGTTTATCCAATATGCATCCAAACCTATGATCAAGTTTCAATTCTGAGAATTTGGTCAACGCTGAGACTGCATCTTGCAGTTTTGTTAGGGTTTGGCTTTAACATGCCGAAAATAGCTCTCAACATCATGAAATTTGGCATGCACTCTTATCTTCCAAATGCGCATTTAAATAAATGATTAAATTTTAATTCCAAGAAATTGGTTAAAAGTGAAACTCTGTTGGGCACATTTTTATGTGTGCCTCTTAAATGGGTATCTAAATCTAACTTTAAATTTGATTTCTAAGAAATTGGAAAAAAGTGCAACCTTTTAGGCCTTGGTTTGACCAAGTTTGACCAAGGTCCGAAATAGCTCGAAATCTACTGAAAGTTTGTATGCATGGTTATCTCTCAAATGGGTGCCTAAATTCTCTTTCAAATTTCACTTACAAGAAAGTCGAAAAAAATCGCATCTCTTAGACCTTTGCTTGACCAACCTTGAATAATGACCAAAATAACTTCGAACATCGTGAAAGTTGGTGTGGACTATTATCTACCAAATGCTAAGATAAATCTACGATCAAATTTTAATTCTGAGAACTTAGTCAAAAGTGAAACTCTGTTGTATGGTTTTGCTGAGGTTGGGATTAAAGGGGGTGAAATATTTTGGAACATCTAGAAATTTCATGTGCACGCTTGTCTATCAAATGGACATTCAAATCTATGATCAAATTTAAATTATAACAAACTGCTCAAAAGTGAAACTTCGTCATGCGTTTTCGCTAGGTTTGGGCTTAAATGCGGTCAAAATAGCTTGGAACATTGCGAAAGTTGACATGCATGCTTGTTTATCTAATGGGCATCCAAATCTATGATCAAGTTTCAATTCTTAGAAGTTGATCAAAAGTGAAACTCCATCGTGCGGTGTTGTTAGGGTTTGGCTTAAAGCAGTCGAAAATAACTCTAAACATTATGAAAGGTTGCGTGCACTCTTATCTTCCAAATGCACATCTAAATCTATGATCAAATTTTAATTCTGAGAAATTTGTAAAGATTGAAACTCCGTCATGCGATTTCGCTAAGATTTGGTTTACAGGGGTTGAAAATAGTTCAAAACGTCGTGAAAGTTGGAGTGCATGGTTATCTATCAAACGAGCATCCAAATCTATGATCAAATTCAATTCTGAGAAATCAGTCGGAAGTGAAACTCTATCATTCATTTTCGCTAGAGTTGGGGTCGAAGGGGTCCAAATAGCTTGGACCATTGTAAAATTTGGCGTGAACATTTTTATATCAAACGGGCATCCAATTATATGATCAAATTTCAACTCCAACAATTTGGTCAAAATTGAAACTCTATCGTTCGATTTCGCGAAGGTTTGGCTTAAAGGAAAAAGTGCAAGCTTTTAGGCCTTGGTTTGACCAAGTATGAGCAAATTCAAATTCGGAGAAACTGATCAAAAGTGAAACTCTGTCATGTGGTTTCACTAGGGTTGGGATTAAAAGCGGTCAAAATAATAGCTCGAAACGTTGCAAAATTTGGCGTGCATGATTGTTTATCCAATGCACATCCAAATCTATAATCAAGTTTCTATTCTAAGAAGTACGTCAAAAGTGAAACTCGATCATACAATTTTGTTACGGTTTGGCTTAAACGAGCTGAAAATAACTATGAACATCGTGAAAGTTGGCGTGCACACTTATCATCCAAATGCGCATCAGAAGAAATGATCAAATTTTAATTCCGAGAAATTTGTAAAAAGTGAAACTCCATTGTGCGGTTTCGCAAAGGTTGTGGTTAAAGGGGTGAAAATAACTTGGAATGTCTCAAAAGTTGGAGTGCACACTTCTCTATCAAATGGGCATCCAAATCTATGATCAAATTTCAATTGTGAGAAAATTGTCGAAAGTGAAACTTTGTCATGCATTTTCGCTAGAGTTCGGCTTAAAGCGGCTCCAAATAGCTCGAAACATTGCAAAATCTGGCGTTCACGCTTGTATATCAACCAAGCATCCAAATCTATGATCAAATTTCAATTATGGTAATTTGGTCAAAAGTGAAACTCCATCATGCTGTTTCGCTAAGGTTTGGCTTAAAAGAGGGAAAAAGAACTCTGAACATCACTAAATTGGCATGCACTCTTATCTACCAAATGGGCATCTAAATCTATGATCATATTTCAATTCTAAGAAATTGGTCAAAAGAGAAACTTTATCGTGCTCTTTCGCTAAGTTTCCACTTACAGGGAGTGAAATAGATCCGAACATCGCGAAAGTTAGCGTGTATGCTTGTTTATTGAAATGGGTACATAAATCTACTTTCAAATTTCAGTTCTTAAAAAGTCAACAAAAGTGCATCTTTTCAGCTCTTGTTCGACCTTTCTTGAATGAGCGCCAAAATACCTCTAAATAACATAAAATAGGTCTCAATGCCTATCTTTGAAATGGGTATCTAAATCTACTTCAAAATTTGAATTTTAAGAAAATGGGAAAAATGCAACGTTTTAGGCCTTGGTTTGACAAAGTTTGACCGAGGTCCAAAATGGCTCGCAATCCCAAAAAAATCTACATGTAGGGATTATCTCTCAAATGGGTACCTAAATACAATTTCAAATTTCAATTTCGAGAAAGTCAAGAAAAGTGCATTTCTTAGAACTTGGTTTGACCAACTTTAACTAAGTGCCGAAATAACTCGAAATTCGCAAAAATACGTGTGCCTCTTAAATGGGCATCTAAATCTACTTTTAAATTTGATTTCTAAGAAATTAGAAAAAAGTGCAACCTTTTAGGCCGTGGTTTGACCAAGTTTGACCAAGGTCCAAAATAGCTCGAAATCCCCTGAAAGTGTGTATGCATGGTTATCTCTCAAATGGGTATCTAAATTCTCTTTGAAATTTCAATTACAATAAAGACGAAAAAATAGCGTCTCTTAGACCTTTGCTTGACCAACCTTGAGTAACGACCAAAATAAATTCAAACATCGTGAAAGTTGGTGTGCACTGTTATTTACCAAATGTTAAGATAAATCTACAATCAAATTTTAATTCTTAGAAATTAGTCAAAAGTGAAACTCTGTTGCATGGTTTAGATGAGGTTGGGATTAAAGGGGGTGAAATATTTTGGAACGTCTCGAAATTTTGCATGCATGCTTGTCTATCAAATGGGCATTGAAATCTATGATCAAATTTCAATTATAAGAAACTACTCAAAAGTGAAAATAGGGTTGGGCTTAAAAGTGGTCAAAATAGCTTGGAATGTTGCAAAAGTTGGCGTGCATGCAAATCCAAATCAAGTTTCAATTCTTAGAAGTTGGTCAAAAGTGAAACTCCATCGTGCAGTTTTGTTAGGGTTTGGCTTGAAGGAGTCAAAAATAACTCTGAACATCTTGAAAGTTGGCATGCACTCTTATCTTCCAAATGCACATCTAAATCTATGATCAAATTTTAATTTCGAGAAATTGGTCAAGAGTGAAACTCCGTCATGTGGTTTCGCTAAGATTGGGGTTAAAGGGGGTGAAAATAGCTCAAAACGTCATGAAAGTTGCAGTGCACAGTTATCTATCAAACGGGCATCCAAATCTATGATCAAATTTCAATTCTGAGAAATTGGTCAGAAGTGAAACTCCGTCGTGCATTTTCGCTAGAGTTGGGCTCGAAGGGGTCCAAATAGCTCGGACCATTGCAAAAGTTGGCATGCATGTTTTTATATCAAACGAGCATCCAAATATATGATCAAATTTCAACTCTGAGAATTTGGTCAAAAGTGAAACTCCATCATTCGATTTTTCTAAAGTTTGTCTTAAAGGAGGGGAAATTGGATGAGAAATTGGATACAAATGCAACCTTTTAGGCCTTGGTTTCACCAAGTTTGCCTAAGGTCCAAAAAAGCCCAAAATTCCCTGAAAGTTTGTATGCATGGTTATCTCTCAAATGGTTACCTAAATTCTCTTTCAAATTTCAATTACTAGAAAGCCGAAAAAATAACATCTCTTAGACCTTTACTTGACCAACCTTGAATAACGACCAAAATAGCTCCAAACATCATGAAAGTTAGCATGCACTCTTATCTACCAAATGCACCGATAAATCTACAATTAAATTTTAATTTTGAGAAATTAGTCAAACGTGAAACTCCGTTGTGCAGTTTTGCTAAGGTTGGGCTTAAAGTGGGTGAAAATATTTTGCAACATTGTGAAATTTCATGTGCAAGCTTGTCTATCAAATGGACATCCAAATCTATGAGCAAATTTCAATTCTAAGAAACTGCTCAAAAGTGAAACTCTGTTGTGTCGTTTCACTGGGGTTGGGCTCAAAACGGGTCAAAATAATAGCTCAGAACGTTGCAAAATTTTGCGCGCATGATTTTTTATCCAACGGGCATCCAAATCTATGATCAAGCTTCCATTCTAAGAAGTACGTCAAAAGTGAACCTCCATTGTACAGTTTTGTTAGGGTTTGGCTTAAAGGAGCTGAAAATAACTCTGAACATTGTGAAAGTTGGCATGCACACTTATCATCCAAATGTGCATCAAAAGATATGATCAAATTTAAATTCTGATAAATTTGTAAAAGGTGAAACTCCATCATGCGGTTTCAAAAAGGTTGGGGTTAAAGGCGGTGAAAATAGCTCGGAACGTCATGAAAGTTGGCGTGCACGCTTGTCTATCAAATGGGCATCCAAATCTATTATCAAATTTCAATTGCGAGAAAATTGTCAAAAGTGAAAATTCGTCGTGCATTTTCCCTATAGTTCGGCTTAAAGAGGGTCCAAATAGCTCGAAACATTTCAGAATTTGAAGTGCACGCTTGCATATCAAACAAGTATCCAAATCTATGATCAAATTTCAATTCTGGGAATTTGGTCAAAAGTAAAACTCTGAACAGGGTTTCGCTAAGGTTTGGCTTAAAGGAGGGAATAAGAGCTCTGAACATCACTAAATTTGGCATGCACTCTTATCTACCAAATGGCCATCTAAATATATGATCATACTTCAATTCTAAAAAATTGCTCAAATGAGAAACTTTATCGTGCATGTTTGCTAAGGTTGCACTTAAAGGTAGTGAAATAGCTCGGAATGTCGCGAAAGTTAGTGTGTACGCTTTTTCAAATTTCACTTTTGAAAAAGTCAACAAAAGTGCATCTTTTCAACTTTTGTTTGACCATCCTTGAATGAGGGCCAAAATAGATCCAAATCTCATAAGAATAGGTGTCCATGCCTATCTTTGAAATGGGTATCTAAATCTACTTTAAAATTTGAATTTTCAAAAAATGGAAAAAATGCAACGTTTTAGGCCTTGGTTTGACGAAGTTTGACCGAGGTCCAAAATGGCTCGCAATCCCAAAAAAATCTACATGTAGGGATTATCTCTCAAATGGATACCTAAATACAGTTTCAAATTTCAATTTCGAGAAAGTCAAGAAAAATGCATTTCTTAGAACTTGGTTTGACCAACCTTGACTAAGTGCCGAAATGGGTATCTAAATCTACTTTTAAATTTGATTTCTAAGAAATTGGACTTTTAGGCCTTGGTTTGACCAAGTTTGAAAAAGGTCCAAAATAGCTCGAAATCCCCTGAAAGTGTGTATGCATGGTTATCTCTCAAATGGGTACCTAAATTCTCTTTCAAATTTCAATTACAAGAAAGTCGAAAAAATAGCATCTCTTAGACCTTTGAAAAAGTTTGCATGCATGCGTGTTCATCAATTGGGCATCCAAATTTATGATCAAATTTAAATTCTAAGAAACTGGTCGAAAGTGAAACTCCGTTGTGTGGTTTCGACAGGGTTGGGCTTAAAGGGGGTCAAAATAGCTCAAAACATCATGAAAGTTGGTGCCCATGCTTGTCTATCGAATATGCATCCAAACATATGATCAGGTTTCAATTCTGAGAATTTGGTCAAAGCTGAGACTGCATTGTGCAGTTTTTGTTAGGGTTTCCCTTAAAGATGCCGAAAATAGCTCTCAACATCGTGAAAGTTGGCATGCACTCTTATTTTCCAAATGCGCATTTAAATCTATGATTAAATTTTAATTCGAAGAAATTGGTTAAAAGTGAAACTCCATCGTGCATGTTTTTATGTGTGCCTCCTAAATGGGTATCTAAATCTACTTTTAAATTTGATTTCTAAGAAATTGGAAAAAAGTGTAACCTTTTAGGCCTTGGTTTGACCAAGTTTGACCAAGGTCCAAAATAGCTCGAAATCCCCTGAAAGTCTGTATGCATGGTTATCTCTCAAATGGGTACCTAAATTCTCTATCAAATTTCACTTACAAGAATTTCGAAAAAATAGCATCTCTTAGACCTTTGCTTGACTAACCTTGAATAATGACCAAACTAACTTTGAACCTCGTGAAAGTTGGTGTGCGCTGGTATCTGCCAAATGCTAAGATAAATCTACGATCAAATTTTAATTCTGAGAAATTAGTCAAAAGTGAAACTCTGTTGTATGGTTTTGCTGACGTTGGGATTAAAGGGGGTGAAATATTTTGGAACGTCTCGAAATTTAGCATGCACACTTTTCTATCAAATGGGCATTCAAATCTATGATCAAATTTCAATTATAAGAAACTGCTCAAAAGTGAAACTTTGTCATGTGTTTTCGCTAGGGTTGGGCTTAAAGGTGGTCAAAATAGCTTGGAACGTTGCAAAAGTTGGCGTGCATGCTTTTTTATCTAATGGGAATCCAAATCTATGATCAAGTTTCAATTCTTAGAAGTTGGTCAAAGGGAAACTCCATCGTGCGGTTTTGTTAGGGTTTGGCTTAAAGGAGTCGAAAATAACTCTGAACATCATGAAAGTTGGCGTGCACTCTTATCTTCCAAATTCACATCTAAATCTATGATCAAATTTTAATTCTGAGAAATTTGTCAAGAGTGAAACTCCATCATGCGGTTTCGCTAAGATTGGGGTTACAGGGGGTGAAAATAGCTCAAAACATCGCGAAAGCTGGAGTGCACGGTTATCTATCAAACAGGCATCCAAATCTATGATCAAATTTCAATCTAAGAACTTAGTCAGAAGTGAAACTCCGTCGTTTATTTTCGCTAGAGTTGGGCTCAAAGGGGTCCAAATAGCTCGGACCATTGCAAAAGTTGTCGTACACATTTTTATATCAAATGGGCATCCAAATCTATGATCAAATTGAAACTCCAACATTCGATTTCGCTAAGGCTTGGCTTAAAGGAAAAAGTGAAAGCTTTTAGGCTTTGGTTTGACCAAGTATGAGCAAATTTGAATTCTGAGAAACTGCTCAAAAGTGAAACTCTGTCATGCGGTTTCACTAGGGTTGGGCTTAAAAGGGGTCAAAATAATTACTCGAAACGTTGCAAAATTTGTCGTGCATGATTTTTTATCCAATGGGCATCCAAATCTATAATCAAGTTTCTATTCTAACAAGTACTTTTAAATTTGATTTCTAAGAAATTGGACTTTTAGGCCTTGGTTTGACCAAGGTCCAAAATAGCTCGAAATCCCCTGAAAGTGTGTATGCATGGTTATCTCTCAAAGGGGTACCTAAATTCTCTTTCAAATTTCAATTACAAGAAAGTCGAAAAAATAGCATCTCTTATTCCTTTGCTTGACCAACCTTAAAAAATGACCAAAATAACTTCGACCATCGTGAAAGTTGGTGTGCACTGGTATCTACCAAATGCTAAGTTAAATCTACGACCAAATTTTAATTCTAAGAAATTGGTCAAAAGTAAAACTAAGTTGTATGTTTTTGCTGAGGTTGGGATTAAAAGGGTGAAATATTTTGGAACGTCTCAAAATTTCGTGTGCACGCTTGTATATCAAATGGACATTTAAATCTATGATAAAATTTCAATTATAAGAAACTACTCAAAAGTGAAACTTTCGTCATGCGTTTTCGCTAGGGTTGGGCTTAAAGGTGGTCAAAATAGCTTGGAACGTTGCGAAACTTGGCGTGCATGCTTGTTTATCTAATGGGCATCCAAATCTATGATCAAGTTTGAATTCTTAGAAGTTGGTCAAAAGCGAAACTCCATCGTGCGGTTCTGTTAAGGTTTGGCTTAAAGGAGTTGAAAACAACTTTGAACATCATGAAAGTTGGCGAGCACTCTTATCTTCCAAATGCACATCTAAATCTATGATCAAATGGAAATCCAAATCTATGATCAAATTTCAATTTTAGAAATTAGTCAGAAGTGAAACTCTGTCGTTCATTTTCACTAGAGTTGGGCTCGAAAGGGTGCAGATAGCTCGGACCATTGCAAAAGTTGGTGTGCATGTTTTTATATCAAATGGGCATCCAAATCTATGATCAAATTTCAACCCCGAGAATTTGTTCTAAAGTGAAACTCCATCATTCGATTTCGCTAAGGTTTGGCTTAAAGGAGGGGAAAATGGCTTTGAGAAATTGGAAATAAATGCAACCTTTTATGTCTTGGTTTCACCAAGTTTGCCTAAGGTCCAAAATAGCTTGAAATCCCCTAAAAGTTTGGATGCATGGTTATCTCTCAAATGGGTACCTAAATTCTCTTTCAAATTTCAATTAGAAGAAAGCCAAAAAAATAACATCTCTTAGACCTTTACTTGACCAACCTTGAATAACGACCAAAATAGCTCCGAACATAATTGAAAGTTAGCATGGACTCTTATCTACCAAATGCGCTGATAAATCTACGATTAAATTTTAATTTTGAGAAATTAGTCAAAAGTGAAACTCAGTTGTGTGGTTTTGCTAAGGTTGGGATTAGAGGGGATGAAAATATTTTGGAATGTCTCAAAAGTTTGCTTGGATGCTTGTTCATCAAATGGGCATCCAAATTTATGATCAAATTTAAATTCTAAGAAACTGCTCGAAAGTGAAACTCTTTCATCCAACATGCATCCAAACCTATGATCAGGTTTCAATTCTAAGAAATTGGTTAAAGCTAAGACTAAATCTTGCATTTTTGTTAGGGTTTGGCTTAAAGATGCTAAAAATAGCTCTCAACATCGTGAAAGTTGGCATGCACTCTTATCTTCCAAATGCGCATTTAAATCGATGATTAAATTTTAATTCCAAGAAATTGCTTAAAACTGAAACTCCATTGTGCACGTTTTTATGTGTTCCTCTAAAATCGGTATCTAAATCTACTTCTAAATTTGATTTCTAAGAAATTGGAAAAAAGTGCAACCTTTTCGGCCTTGGTTTGACCAAGTTTGACCAAGGTCGAAAATAGCTCAAAATACCCTGAAAGTGTGTATGCATGGTTATATCTCAAATGGGTACCTAAATTCTCTTTCAAATTTCATTTACAAGAAAGTCGAAAAAATAGCATCTCTTAGACCTTTGCTTGGCCAACCTTGAATAATGACCAAAATAACTTTGATCATATGTAAACCAAATCTACATAATGGACATTCAAATCTATGATCATATTTCAATTATAAGAAACTGCTCAAAAGTGAAACTTCGTCATGCGTTTATGCTAGGGTTGGGCTTAAAGGTTGTCAAAATAGATTGGAATGTTGTGAAAGTTGGCGTGCATGCTTGTTTATCTAATGGGCATCCAAATCTATGATCAAGTTTCAATTCTTAGAAGTTGGTCAAAAGCGAAACTCCATCGTGCGGTTTTGTTAGGGTTTGGCTTAAAGGAGTAAAAAATAACTCTGAACATCATGAAAGTTTCCATGCACTCTTATCTTCCAAATGCACATCTAAATCTATGATCAAATTTTAATTCCTAGAAATTGGTCAAGAGTGAAACTCCGTCATGTGGTTTCGCTAAGATTGGGGTTAAAGGGGGTGAAAATAGCTCAAAACATCGGGAAAGTTGGAGTGCACGGTTATCTATGAAATGGGCATCCAAATCTATTATCAAATTTCAATTCTGAGAAATTGGTCAGAAGTGAAACTCCATCATGCATTTTGGCTAGAGTTGGGCTCGAAGGGGTCCAAATAGCTCAAACCATTACAAAAGTTGGCGTGCACATTTTTATATCAAATGGGCATCCAGATCTATGATCAAATTTCAACTACGAGAATTTGGTTAAAAGTGAAACTCCATCATTTGATTTTTCTTAGGTTTTATTTAAAGGAGGGGAGAATGGCTGAGAAATTGGAAACAAATGCAACCTTTTAGGCCTTGGTTTCACCAAGTTTTCCTAAGGTCCAAACTAGCTTGAAATCCCCTGAAAGTTTGTATGCATGGTTATCTCTCAAATGGCTACCTAAATTCTCTTTGAAATTTCAATTACAAGAAAGCCGAAAAAATAACATCTCTATGACCTTTACTTGAACAACCTTGAATAACGACCAAAATAGCTCCGAACATCATGAAAGTTAGCATGCACTCTTGTCTACCAAATGCATCGATAAATCTACGATTAAATTTTAATTTTGAGAAATTAGTCAAACGTGAAACTTCGTTGTGCAGTTTTGCTAAGGTTGGGCTTAAAGTAGGTGAAAATATTTCGCAACGTCATGAAATTTCATGTGCAAGCTTGTCTATCAAATGGACATCCAGATCTATGAGCAAATATCAATTCTGAGAAATTGTTCAAAAGTGAAACTCTGTTGTGCGGTTTCACTAGGGTTGGGCTTAAAAGGGGTCAAAATAATAGCTTGGAACGTTGCAAAATTTGGCATGCATGATTGTTTATCTAATGGGCATCCAAATATATGGTCAAGTTTCCATTCTAAGAAGCACGTCAAAAGTGAACCTCCATCGTACATTTTTGTTAGGGTTTGGCTTAAAGGAGCTGAAAATAACTCGGAACATCATGAAAGTTGGCATGCACACTTCTCATCCAAATGCGCATCAAAATATATGATCAAATTTTAATTCCGATAAATTTGTAAAAAGTGAAACTTTGTCATGTGGTTTCGCAAAGGTTGGGGTTAAAGGGAGTGAAAATAGCTCAGAACGTCGTGAAAGTTATAGTGCACACTTGTCTATCAAATGGGCATCCAAATCTATGATCAAATTTCAATTGCGAGAAAATTGTCAAAAGTGAAACTTCTTCGTGCATTTTCGCTATAGTTCAACTTAAAGCGGGTCCAAATAGCTCGAAACATTACAAAATTTTGCGTGCACACTTGTATATCAAATGGGTATCCAAATCTATGATCAAATTCAATTCTGGGAATTTGGTCAAAAGTAAAACTCCGTCATGTGGTTTCGCTAAGGTTTGGCTTAAAGGAGGCAAAAAGAGCTCTGAACATCACTAAATTTGGCATGCACTCTTATCTACCAAATGGGCATCTAACTATATGATCATATTTCAATTCTAAGAAATTGGTCAAACGAGAAACTTTATCGTGTGCTTTCGCTAAGGTTGCACTTAAAGGGAGTGAAATAGCTCAGAACGTCGCGAAAGTTAGTGTATACACTTGTTTATTAAAATGGGTACCTAAATCCAGTTTGAAATTTCACTTCTGAAAAAGTCAACAAAAGTGCATCTTTTCAACTTTTGTTGGACCATCCTTGCATGCGGGCCAAAAATGCTCCAAATATCATAAAAATAGGTGTCCATGTCTATATTTGAAATGGGTATCTAAATCTACTTTAAAATTTGAATTTTTAGAAAATGGAAAAAATGCAATGTTTTAGACCTTGGTTTGACGAAGTTTGACCGAGGTCCAAAACGGCTCGCAATCCCAAAAAAATCTACATGTAGGGATTATCTCTCAAATGGGTACTTAAATATAGTTTCAAATTTCAATTTCGAGAAAGTCAACAAAAAGTGCATTTCCTAGAACTTGGTTTGACCAACCTTGACTAAGTGCCGAAATCGGTATCGAAATCTACTTTTAAATTTGATTTCTAAGAAATTGAACTTTTAGGGCTTGGTTTGACCAAGTTTGACCAAGGTCCAAAATATCTCGAAATCCCCTGAAAGTGTGTATGCATGGTTATCTCTCAAATGGGTACCTAAATTCTCTTTCAAATTTCACTTACAAGAAAGTCAAAAAAATAGCATCTCTTAGACCTTTGCTTGACCAACCTTAAATAATGACCAAAATAACTTCGAACATCATGAAATTTGGTGTGCACTGGTATCTACCAAATGCTAAGATAAATCTATGATCAAATTTTAATTCTGAGAAATTAGTCAAAAGTGAAACTCTGTTGTATGGTTTTGCTGAGGTTGGGATTAAAGGGGTGAAATATTTTGGAACGTTTCAAAATTTTGCGTGCACGCTTGTCTATCAAATGGGCATTCAAATCTATGATCAAATTTCAATTATAAGAAACTGCTCAAAAGTGAAACTTCTTCATGCGTTTTCGCTAGCATTGGGCTTAAAGGCGGTCAAAATAGCTTGGAACGTAGCAAAAGTTGGCGTGCATGCTTGTTTATCTAATGCACATCCAAATCTATAATCAAGTTTCAATTCTTAGAAGTTGGTCAAAATCAAAACTCCATCGTGCGGTTTTGTTAGGGTTTGGCTTAAAGGAGTCGAAAATAACTCTGAACATCATGAAAGTTGTCGTGCACTCTTATCTTCCAAATGCACATCTAAATCTATGATCAAATTTTAATACTGAGAAAATTTTCAAGCATGAAACTCTGTCATGCAATTTCACTAAGATTGGGGTTACATGGGGTGAAAATAGATCAAAACGTCGCGAACGTTGGAGTGCACGGTTATCTATCAAACGGACCTCAAAATCTATGATGAAATTTCAATTCTGAGAAATTAGTTAGAACTGAAACTCCGTCGTTAATTTTCACTAGAGTTGGGCTCAAAGGGGTCCAAATAGCTCGGGCCATTGAAAATGTTGGTGTGCATGTTTTTATATCAAATGGGCATCCAAATCTATGATCAAATTTCAACTCCAAGAATTTGGTCAAAAGTGAAACTCCATGATTTGATTTCGCTAAGGTTTGGCTTAAAGGAGGGGAAATTGGCTTTGATAAATTGGAAACAAATGCAACCTTTCATGTCTTGGTTTCACCATGTTTGGCTCATGTCCAAAATAGCTCGAAATCCCCTGAAAGTCAAGAAAAGTGCATTTCTTAGAACCTGGTTTGACCAACCTTGACTAAGTGCCGAAATGGGCATCTAAATCTACTTTTAAATTTGATTTCTAAGAAATTGAACTTTTAGGCCTTGGTTTCACCAAGTTTGACCAAGGTCCAAAATAGCGTGAAGTCCCCTAAAAGTGTGTATGCATGGTTATCTCTCAAATGGGTACCTAAATTCTCTTTCAAATTTCAATTACAAGAAAGTCAGAAAAAAGGCATCTCTTAGACCTTTGCTCGACCAACCTTAAATAATGACCAAAATAACTTCGAACATCGTGAAAGTTGGTGTGCACTGGTATCTACCAAATGCTAAGATAAATCTACGATCAAATTTTAATTCTGAGAAATTAGTCAAAAGTGAAACTCTGTTGTATGGTTTTGATGAGGTTGGGATTAAAGGGGTGAAATATTTTGGAATATCTCTAAATTTCACGTGCACACTTGTCTATCAAATGGGCATTCAAATCTATGATCAAATTTTAATTATAAGAAACTGCTCAGAAGTGAAACTTCGTCATGCGTTTTCACTAGGGTTGGGCTTAAAGGTGCTCAAAATAGCTTGGAACATTGCGAAAGTTGGCGTGCATGCTCGTTTATCTAATGGGCATCCAAATCTATGATCAATTTTCAATTCTTAGAAGCTGGTCAAAAGCGAAACTCCATCATGCGGTTTTGTTAGGGTTTGGCTTAAAAGCATCGAAAATAACTTTGAACATCATGAAAGTTGGCATGCACTCTTATCTTCCAAATGCACATCTAAATCTATGATCAAATTTTAATTCAAAGAAAGTTGTCAAGAGTGAAACCCCGTCATGTAGTTTCACTAAGATTGGGGTTATAGGGGGTGAAAATAGCTCAAAATGTCGTGAAAGTTGGAGTGCACAGTTATCTATCAAACGGGCATCCAAATCTATGATCAAATTTGAATTCTGAGAAATTAGTCAGAAGTGAAACTTTGTCGTTCATTTTCGCTAGAGTTGGGATTAAAGGGGTCCAAATAGCTCGGACCAATGCAGAAGTTGGCGGGCACATTTTTATATCAAATTGGCATCCAAATCTATGATCAAATTTCAACTCCAAGAATTTGGTCAAAAGTGAAACTCCATCATTCGATTTCGCTAAGGTTTGGCTTAAGGGAGGGGGAAATGGCTTTGAGAAATTGGAAACAAATGCAACCTTTTACTTGACCAAACTTGAATAACGACCAAAATAGTTCCAAACATCATGAAAGTTAGCATGCACTCTTATCTACGAAATGCACCGATAAATCTATGATTAAATTTTAATTTTGAGAAATTATTCAAACGTGAAACTCTGTTGTACGGTTTTGTTAAGGTTGGGCTTAAAAGGAGTGAAAATATTTTGGAATGTCTCAAAATTTTGTATGCACTCTTGTTCATCAAATGGGCGTCCAAATTTATGATCAAATTTAAATTCTAAGAAACTGCTCGAAAGTGAAACTCCTTCATGTGGTTTCGACAGGGTTGGCCTTAAAGGGGGTCAAAATAGCTCGAAATGTCGCGAAAGTTGGCGTGCATGCTTGTCTATCCAATATGCATCCAAACCTATGATCAGGTTTCAATTCTGACAATTTGGTCAAAGCTGAGACTGCATCTTGCAGTTTTGTTAGGGTTTGGCTTAAAGATGCCGAAAATAGATCTCAACATCGTGAAAGTTGGCATGCACTCTTATCTTCCAAATGCTCATTTAAATAAATGATTAAATTTTAATTCCAAGAAGTTGGTTAAAAGTGAAACTCCATTGTGCACGTTTTTATGTGTGCCTCTTAAATGGGTATGTAAATCTACTTTTAAATTTGATTTCTAAGAAATTGGAAAAAAGTGCAACCTTTTAGGCCTTGGTTTGACCAAGTTTGACCAAGGTCCAAAATAGCTCGAAATCCCCTGAAAGTGTATATGCATGGTTATCTCCCAAATGGGTACCTAAATATTCTTTCAAATTTCAGTTACAAGAAAGTCGAAAAAATAGCTTCTCTTAGACCTTTGCTTGACCAACCTTAAATAATGACCAAAATAACTTCGAACATCATGAAAGTTGGTGTGCAATGTTATCTGCCAAATGCTAAGATAAATCTACGATCAAATTTTAATTCTGAGAAATTAGTCAAAAGTGAAACTCTGTTGTATGGTTTTACTGAGGTTGGGATTAAAGGGGGTGAAATATTTTGAAATGTCTCGAAATTTTGCGTCCACGCTTTTCTATCAAATGGAATTTCAAATCTATGATCAAATTTCAATTATAAGAAACTGCTCAAAAGTGAAACTTCGTCATGCGTTTTTGCTAGGATTGGGATTAAATGTGGTCAAAATAGCTTGGAACATTGTGAAAGTTAGCGTCCATGCTTGTTTATCTAATGGGATTCCAAATCTATGATCAAGTTTCAATTCTTAGAAGCTAGTCAAAAGTGAAACTCCATCATGCGGTGTTGTTAGGGTTTGGCTTAAAGGAGTCAAAAATAACTCTGAACATCATGAAAGTTGGCGTGCACTCTTATCTTCCAAATGCACATCTAAATCTATGATCAAATTTTAATTCCAAGAAATTTGTCAAGAGTGAAACTCCGTCATGTGGTTTCGCTAAGATTGGGGTTATAGGGGGTGAAAATAGCTCAAAATGTCATGAAAGTTGGAGTGCACAGTTATCTATTAAACAAGCACCCAAATCTATGATCAAATTTCAATTCTGAGAAATTAGTCAGAAGTGAAACTCCGTCGTTCATTTTCGCTAGAGTTGGGCTCGAAGTGGTCCAAATAGCTTGGACCATTGCAAAAGTTGGCATGCATGTTTTTATATCAAACGGGCATCCAAATCTATGATCAAATTTTAAGTCCGAGAAATTGGTCAAAATTGAAACTCCATCATTCGATTTTGCTAAGGTTTGGGTTAAAGGAAAAAGTGCAAGATTTTAGGCCTTGGTTTGACCAAGTATGAGCAAATTTGAATTCTGAGAAACTGCTCAAAATTGAAACTCTGTCGTGCGGTTTCACTAGGGTTGGGCTTAAAAGGGGTCAAAATAATAGCTCGAAACATTGCAAAATTTGGCGTGCATGATTCTTTATCCAATGGGCATCCAAATCTATAATCAAGTTTCTATTCTAAAAGTATGTCAAAAGTGAAACTCGATTGTACAATTTTGATAGGGTTTGGTTTAAAGGAGCTGAAAATAACTATGAACATCGTGACAGTTGGCGTGCACACTTGTCATCCAAATGCGCATCAAAAGAAATGATCAAATTTTAATTCCGAGAAATTTGTAAAAAGTGAGACTCGGTTGTGTGGTTTCGCAAAGGTTGGGGTTAAAGGGGGTGAAAATAGCTCAGAACATTGTGAAAGTTGGAGTGCACGCTTATCTATCAAATGGGCATCCAAATTTATGATCAAATTTCAATTGCAAGAAAATTGTCAAAAGTGAAACTTCATCGTGCATTTTTCGCTTTCGCTAAGCTTGCACTTAAAGGGACTGAAATAGCTCGGAACGTCGCGAAAGTTAGCGTGTACGCTTGTTTATTTAAAGGTGTACATAAATCTACTTTCAAATTTGACTTCTTAAAAAGTTAACAAAAGTGCATCTTTTCAGCTTTTGTTTGACCATCCTTGAATGAGGGCCAAAATAGCTCCAAATAGCATAAAAATAGGTGTCCATGGCTATCTTTGAAATGGGTATCTAAATCTACTTCAAAATTTGAATTTTAAGAAAATGGGAAAAATGCAACGTTTTAGGCCTTGGTTTGACAAAGTTTGATCGAGGTCCAAAATGGCTCGCAATCCCAAAAAAATCTACATGTAGCGATTATCTCTCAAATGGGTACCTAAATACATTTTCAAATTTCAATTTCAAGAAAGTCAAGAAAAGTGCATTTCTTAGAACTTGGTTTGACCAACCTGAACTAAGTGCCGAAATAACTTGAAATTTGCAAAAATATGTGTGCCTCTTAAATCTAATTTGAAATTTGAAATTCGCAAAAATCTAATTTTCAATTTGATTTCCAATAAATTGGAAAAAAGGGCAACCTTTTAGGCCTTGGTTTGACCAAGTTTGACTAAGGTCCAAAATAGCTCGAAATCCTCTGAAAGTGTGTATGCATGGTTATCTCTCAAATGGGTATCTAAATTCTCTTTGAAATTTCAATTACAAGAAAGTCAAAAAAATAGCATCTCTTAGACCTTTGCTTGACCAACCTTGAATAACGACCAAAATAACTTTGTACATCGTGAAAGTTGGTGTGCACTGTTATCTACCAAATGTTAAGATAAATCTACGATCAAATTTTAATTCTTAGAAATTAGTCAAAAGTGAAACTCTATTTTTTGGTTTAGCTAAGGTTGGGATTAAAGGGGGTGAAATATTTTGGAACGTCTCAAAATTTCACGTTCACGCCGTCTATCAAATGGGCATTGCAATCTATGATGAAATTTCAATTATAAAAAACTACTCAAAAGAGAAACTTCGTCATGTGTTTTCGCTAGGCTTGGGGTTAAAGGTAGTCAAAATAGCTTGGAATGTTATAGAAGTTAGCGTGCATGCTTGTTTATCTAATGGTCATCGAAATCTATGATCAAGTTTCAATTCTTAGAAGTTGGTCAAAAGCGAAACTCCATTGTGCGGTTTTGTTAGGGTTTGGCTTGAAGGAATTGAAAATAACTCTGAACATCATGAAAGTTGGCGTGCACTCTTATCTTCCAAATGCGCATCTAAATCTATGATCAAATTTTAATTCTGAGAAATTTGTCAAGAGTGAAACTCCGTCATGTGGGTTACAAGGGGTGAAAATAGCTCAAAACATTATGAAAGTTGGAGTGCACGGTTATTTATCAAACGGGCATCCAAATCTATGATCAAATTTCAATTCTGAGAAATGGTCAGAAGTGAAACTCCGTCGTGCATTTTCGCTAGAGTTGGGCTCAAAGGGGTCCAAATAGCTTGGACCATTGCAAAATTTGGCGTGCACGTTTTTATATCAAATGGGCATCCAAATCTATGATCAAAGTTCAGCTCTGATAATTTTGTCAAAAGTGAAACTCCATCATTCGATTTCACTAAGGTTTGGCTCAAAGGAGGGGAAAATGGCTTTGAGAAATTGGAAACAAATGCAACCTTTTATGTCTTGGTTTCACCAAGTTTTCCTAAGGTCCAAAATAACTCGAAATCTCCTGAAAGTTTGTATGCATGGTTATATCTCAAATGGTTACCTCAATTCTCTTTCAAATTTAAATTACAAGAAAGCCGAAAAAATAACATCTCTTAGACCTTTGCTTGACCACCTTTGAATAACGACCAAAATAGCTCTGAACATCATGAAATTTACCATGCACTCTTATCTACCAAATGCACTGATAAATCCACGATTAAATTTTAATTTTGAGAAATTCGTCAAACATGAAACTCCATTGAGTGGTTTTGTTAAGGTTGGGCTTAAAGGAGGTAAAAATATTTTTGAATGTCTCAAAAGTTTGCATGCACTCTTGTTCATCAACTGGGCATCCAAATTTATGATCAAATTTAAATTCTACGAAACTGCTCGAAAGTGAAACTCCTTCGTGTGGTTTCGACAGGGTTGGGCTTAAAGGGGGTCAAAATAGCTCGAAACGTCATGAAAGTTGCATGCATGCTTGTCTATCCAATATGCATCCAAATCTATGATCAGGTTTCAATTCTGAGAATTTGGTCAACGCTGAGACTACATCTTGCAGTTTTGTTAGGGTTTGGTTTATACATGCCGAAAATACCTCTCAACATCGTGAAAGTTGGCATGTACTCTTATCTTCCAAATGCACATTTAAATAAATGATTAAATTTTAATTCCAAGAAATTGGTTAAAAGTGAAACTCCGTTGTGTATTTTTTTATGTGTGCCTCGTAAATGGGTATCTAATTATAATTTTAAATTTGATTTCTAAGAAATTGTAAAAAAGTGCAACCTTTTAGGCCTTGGTTTGACCAAGTTTGACCAAGGTCCGAAATAGCTCGAAATCTACTGAAAGTGTGTATGCATGGTTTTCTCTCAAATGGGTACCTAAATTCTCTTTCAAATTTCACTTACAAGAAAGTCGAAAAAAATCGCATCTCTTAGACCTTTGCTTGACCAACCTTGAATAATGACCAAAATAACTTCGGACATCATGAAAGTTGGTGTGCATTGTTATCTACCAGATGCTAAGATAAATCTACAATCAAATTTCAATTCTGAGAAATAAGTCAAAAGTGAAACTTGTTGTATGGTTTTGCTGAGGTTGGGATTAAAGGGGTGAAATATTTTGGAACGTCTTGAAATTTTGCGTGCACACTTGTCTATCAAATGGACATTCAAATCTATGATCAAATTTAAATTATAAGAAATTGCTCAAAAGTGAAACTTCCTCGTGCGTTTTCGCTAGGTTTGGGCTCAAAGGTGGTCAAAATAGCTTGGAACATTGCGAAAGTTGGCATGCAAGCTTGTTTATCTAATGGGCATCCAAATCTATGATCAAGTTTCAATTCTTAGAAGCTAGTCAAAAGTGAAACTCCATCGTGCGGTGTTGTTAGGGTTTGGCTTAAAGGAGTTGAAAATAAATCTGAACATCATGAAAGGTTGCGTGCACTCTTATCTTCCAAATGCACGTCTAAATGTATGATCAAATTTTAATTCCGAGAAATTTGTCAAGAGTGAAACTCCGTCATGCGGTTTCTCTAAGATTTGGTTTACAGGAGTTGAAAATAGTTAAAAACGTTGCAAAAGTTGAAGTGCACGGTTATCTATCAAACGGGCATCTAAATCTATGATCAAATTTCAATTCTGAGAAATTAGTCAGAAGTGAAACTCTGTCGTTCATTTTCTCTAGAGTTGTTGGGCTCGAAGGGGTCCAAATAGCTTGGACCATTGCAAAAGTTGGCGTGAACATTTTTATATCAAACGGGCATCCAAATCTATGATCAAATTTCAACTCCAAGAATTTGGTCAAAATTGAAACTCCATCGTTTGATTTCGCTAAGGTTTGGCTTAAAGGAAAAAGTGCAAGCTTTTAGGCCTTGGTTTGACCAAGTATGAGCAAATTTGAATTCTGAGAAAATGCTCAAAAGTGAAACACTGTCATGCGGTTTCACTAGGGTTGGGATTAAAAGGGGTCAAAATAATAACTCGAAATGTTGCAAAATTTAGTGTGCATGATTGTTTATCCAATGGGAATCCAAATCTATAATCAATTTTTTATTCTAAGAAGTACGTCAAAAGTTAAACTCAATCATACAATTTTGTTATGGTTTGGCTTAAAGTAGCTGAAAATAACTATGAACATCGTGAAAGTTGGCATCCACACTTATCATCCAAATGCGAATCAAAAGATATGATCAAATTTTAATTCTAAGAAATTTGTAAAAAGTGAAACTCCGTTGTGTGGTTTCACAAAGGTTGGGGTTAAAGGGGGTGAAAATAAGTCAAAACATCGTGAAAGTTGCAGTGCATGCTTCTCTATCAAATGGGCATCGAAATCTATGATCAAATTTCAATTGCGAGAAATTGTCAAAAGTGAAACTTCGTCGTGCATTTTCGTTAGAGTTCGGCTTAAAGCGGGTCCAAATAGCTCGAAACATTGCAAAATTTGGCATGCATGCTTGTATATCAACCAGGCATCCAAATATATGATCAAATTTCAATTCTGGTAATTTGGTCAAAAGTGAAACTCCATCATGCGGTTTCGCTAAGGTTTGGCTTAAAAGAGGGAAAAAGAGCTCTGAACATCACTAAATTTGGCATGCAGTCTTATCTACCAAATGGGCACCTGAATCTATGATCATATTTCAATCCTAAGAAATTGGTCAAAAGAGAATTTATCGTGCGCTTTTGCTAAGGTTGCACTTAAAGGGAGTGAAATAGCTCGGAACGTCACGAAATTTAGAGTGTACGCTTGTTTATTGAAATGGGTACATAAATCTACTTTCAAATTTCACTTCTTAAAAATTCAACAAAAGTGCATCTTTTCAGCTTTTGTTTGACCATCCTTGAATGAGGGCCAAAATAGCTCCGAATAGCATAAAAATAGGTGTCGATGCCTATCTTTGAAATGTGTATCTAAATCTACTTCAAAATTTGAATTTTAAGAAAATGGGAAAAATGCAACGTTTTAGGCCTTGGTTTGAAAAAGTTTGACCGAGGTCCAAAATGGCTCGCAATCCCAAAAAAATATACATGTAGGGATTATCTCTCAAATGGGTACCTAAATACAGTTTCAAATTTCAATTTTGAGAAAGTCAAGAAAAGTGCATTTCTTAGAACTTGGTTTGACCAACCTTAACTAAGTGCCGAAATAACTCGAAATTCGCAAAAATATGTGTGCCTCTTAAATGGGCATCTAAATCTACTTTTAAATTTGATTTCTCAGAAATTGGAAAAAAGTGCAGCCTTTTAGGCCTTGGTTTGACCAAGTTTGACCAAGGTCCAAAATAGCTCAAAATCCCCTGAAAGTGTGTATGCATGGTTATCTCTCAAATGGGTATCTAAATTCTCTTTGAAATTTCAATTCCAAGAAAGTCGAAAAAATAGCATCTCTTAGAGCTTTGCTTGACCAACCTTGAATAACGACCAAAATAACTTTGAAGATCGTGAAAGTTGGTGTGCACTGTTATCTACCAAATGTTAAGATAAATCTACGATCAAATTTTAATTCTTAGAAATTAGTCAAAAGTGAAACTCTGTTGTATGGTTTAGATGAGGTTGGGATTAAAGGGGGTGAAATATTTTGGAACGTCTCGAAATTTCCATTGCACGCTTGTCTATCAAATGGGCATTGAAATCTATGATCAAATTTCAATTATAAGAAACTACTCAAAAGTGAAACTTCGTCATGCGTTTTTGCTAGGGTTGGGCTTAAAGGTGGTTAAAATAGCTTGGAACGTTGCAAAAATTGGCGTGCATGCTTGTTTATCTAATGGGCGTCCAAATCTATGACCAAGTTTCAATTTTTAGAAGTTGGTCAAAAGAAAAACTACATCGTGCGGTTTTGTTAGGGTTTGGCTTAAAGGAGTCGAAAATAACTCTAAACATCATGAAAGTTGCCGTGCACTCTTATCTTCCAAAAGGCGCATCAAAATCTATGATAAAATTTTAATTCCGAGAAATTGGTGAAGAGTGAAACTAACCTAAATTCTCTTTCAAATTTCAATTATAAGAAAGCGAAAAAAATAACATCTCTTAGACCTTTACCTGACCAACCTTGAATAACGACCAAAATAGCTCTGAACATCATGAAAGTTAGCATGCACTCTTATCTACCAAATGCACCGATAAATCTACCATTAAATTTTAATTTTGAGAAATGAGTCAAACGTGAAACTCCGTTGTGCGGTTTTGCCAAGGTAGGTCTTAAAGGGGGTGAAAATATTTTGGAATGTCTCAAAAGTTTGCATGCACGCTTGTTCATCAAATGGGCATCCAAATTTATGATCAAATTTAAATTCTAAGAAACTGCTCAAAACTGAAACTCCTTCGTGCGGTTTCGACAGAGCTAGGCTTAAAGGGGGTCAAAATAGCTCGGAACGTCGCAAAAGTTGGTGTGCATGCTTGTCTTAAAGATGCCTAGAATAGCTTTCAACATCGTGAAAGTTGGCATGCACTCTTATCTTCCAAATGCGCATTTAAATAAATGATTAAATTTTAGATCCAAGAAATTGGTTAAAAGTGAAACTCCGTTGTGCAGATTTTTATGTCTGCCTCTTAAATGGGTATCTATATCTACTTTTAAATTGGAAAAAACTGCAACCTTTTAGGCCTTGGTTTGACCAAGTTTGACCAAGGTACAAAATAGCTCGAAATCCCCTAAAAGTGTGTATGCATGGTTATCTCTCAAATGGGTACCTAAATTCTCTTTCAAATTTCACTTACAAGAAAGCCAAAAAAATAGCATCTCTTAGACCTTTGCTTGACCAACCTTGAATAATGACCAAAATAACTTCGAACATCGTGAAAGTTGGTGTGCACTGCTATCTACCAAATGCTAAGATAAATCTACGATCAAATTTTAATTCTGAGAAATTAGTCAGAAGTGAAACTCTGTTGTATGGTTTTGCTGAGGTTGGGATTAAAGGGGGTGAAATATTTTGGAATGTCTCGAAATTTCGTGTGCACATTTGTCTATCAAATGCACATTCAAATCTATGACCAATTTTCAATTATAAGAAACTGCTCAAAAGAGAAACTTCGTCATGCGTTTTCGCTAGGGTTGGGCTTAAAGGTGGTCAAAATAACTTGGAACGTTGCGAAAGTTGGCATGCATGCTTGTTTATCTAATGCACATCCAAATCTATGATCAAGTTTAAATTCTTAGAAGTTGGCCAAAAGCGAAACTCCATCGTGCGGTTTTGTTAGGGTTTGGCCTAAAGGAGTAAAAAATAACTCTGAAAATTGTGAAAGTTGGCATGCACTCTTATCTTCCAAAAGCACATCTAAATCTATGATCAAATTTTAATTCCAAGAAATTTGGGAAGAGTGAAACTCCGTCATGCAATTTCACTAACTTTAGGGTTACAGGGGGTGAAAATAGCTCAAAACGTCACGAAAGTTGGAGTGCACGGTTATCTATCAAACAGACATCCAAATCTATGATCAAATTTAAATTTTGAGAAATTAGTCAGAAGTGAAACTCCATTGTGCACTCTTATCTACCAAATGCGTCAATAAATCTACGATTAAATTTTAATTTTGAGAAATTAGTCAAACATGAAACTCCGTTGTGCAGTTTTGCTAAGGTTGGGATTAAAGCAGGTGAAAATATTTCACAACGTAGTGAAATTTCATGTGCAAGATTATGTATCAAATGGAAGTCCAAATCTATGAGCAAATTTCATTTCTGAGAAACTGCTCAAAAGTGAAACTCTGTTGTGCGGTTTCGCTAGGGTTGGGCTTAAAAGGGGTCAAAAAAATAGCACAAAAGATTGCAAAATTTGGCATGCATGATTGTTTATCCAATGGGCATCCAAATCTATGATCAAGTTTCCATTCTAAGAAGTATGTCAAAAGTGAACCTCCATCATACAGTTTTGCTAGGGTTTGGCTTAAAGGAGTTGAAAATAACTCTGAACATCGTGAAAGTTAGCATGCACACTTATCATCCAAATGCGCATCAAAAGATATGATCAAATTTTAATTCCGATAAATTTGGAAAAAGTGAAACTACGTCATGCGGTTTCGCAAAGGTTGGTATTAAAGGGGATGAAAATAGATCGGAACGTAATGAAAGTTGGAGTGAACGCTTGTCTATCAAATGGGCATCCAAAAGAGAAAATTGTCAAAAGTGAAACTTCTTCATGCATTTTCGCTATAGGTCAGCTTAAAGCGGGTCCAAATAGCTCCAAACGTTACAAAATTTGGCATACACGCTTGTATATCAAACGAGTATCCAAATCTATCATCAAATTTCAATTTTGGGAATTTGGTCAAAAGTGAAACTCTGTCATGCGGTTTCATTAATGTTTGGCTTAAAGGAGTAAAAAAGAGCTCTGAACATCACTAAATTTGGCATGCACTCTTATCTACCAAATGGGAATCTAAATATATGATCATATTTCAATTCTAAGAAATTGGTCAAATGAGAAACTTTATCGTGCGCTTTCGCTAAGGTTGCACTTAAAGGGAGTGAAATAGCTCGGAATATCGCGAAAGTTAGTGTGTACGCTTGTTTATTGAAATGGGTACCTAAATCCACTTTCACATTTCACTTCTGAAAAACTCAAAAAAAGTGCATCTTTCAACTTTTGTTTGACCATCCTTCAATGAGGAACAAAATAGCTCCAAATCTCATAAAAATAGGTGTCCATGCCTATCTTTGAAATGGGTAACTAAATCTACTTTAAATTTTGAATTTTTAGAAAATGGAAAAAATGCAATGTTTTAGGCCTTGGTTTGATGAACTTTCACCGAGGTCCTAAATGGCTCGCAATCCCAAAAAAATCTACATGTAGGGATTATCTCTCAAATGGGTACCTAAATACAGTTTCAAATTTCAATTTCCAGAAAGTTAAGAAAAGTGCATTTCTTAGAACTTGGTTTGACCAACCTTGACTAAGTGCCGAAATGCGTATCTAAATCTACTTTTAAATTTGAATTCTAAGAAATTACACTTTTAGGCCTTGGTTTGACCAATGTCCAAAATAGCTCAAAATCCCCTGAAAGTGTGTATGCATGGTTATCTCTCAAATGGGTACCTAAATTCTCTTTCAAATTTTAATTACAAGAAAGTCGAAAAAATAGCATCTCTTAGACCTTTGCTTGACCAACATTAAATAATGACCAACATAACTTCGAACATTATGAAAGTTGGTGTGCACTGGTATCTACCAAATGCTAAGAAAAATCTACGATCAAATTTTAGTTCTGAGAAATTAGTCAAAAGTGAAACTCTGTTGTACGGTTTTGCTGAGGTTGGGATTAAAGGGGTGAAATATTTTGGAACCTCTCGAAATTTCGCGTGCACGCTTGTCTATCAAATGGGCATGCAAATCTACGATTAAATTTCAATTATAAGAAACTGCTCAAAAGTGAAACTTCGTCATGAGTTTTCCCTAGGGTTGGCCTTAAAGGTGGTCAAAATAGCTTGGAACGTTGCGAAAGTTGGCGTGCATGCTTGTTTATCTAATGGGCATCCAAATCTATGATCAATTTTCAATTCTTAGAAGTTGATCAAAAGTGAAACTCCATCGTGCGGTTTTGTTAGTGTTTGGCTTAAAGGAGTCGAAAATAACTATGAACATCATGAAAGTTGGCGTGCACTCTTATGTTCCAAATGCACATCTAAATCTATGATCAAATTATAATTTCGAGAAATTTGTCAAGAGTGAAACTCCGTCATGCAGTTTTTCTAAGATTGGGATTACAGGGGGTGAAAATAGCTCAAAATGTCACGAAAGTTAGAGTGCACGGTTATCTATCAAATGCGCATCCAAATCTATGATCAAATTTCAATTCTAATAAATTAGTCAGAAGTGAAAAAGTGCAAGCTTTTAGGCCTTGGTTTGACCAAGTATGAGCAAATTTGAATTCTAAGAAACTGCTCAAAAGTGAAACTTTGTCATGCGGTTTCACTAGGGTTGGGCTTAAAAGGGGTAAAAATAATAGCTCGAAACATTGCAAAATTTGGCGTGCATGATTTTTTATCCAATGGGCATCCAAATCTATAATCAAGTTTCTATTCTAAGAAGTACGTCAAAAGTGAAACTCGATAGTACAATTTTGTTAGGGTTTGGCTTAAAGGAGCTGAAAATCACTATGAACATCGTGCAAGTTGGCGTGCACACTTATCATCCAAATGCGCATCAAAAGAAATGATCAAATTTTAATTCTGAGAAATTTGTAAAAAGTGAAACTTCGTTGTGCGGTTTCGCAAAGGTTGGGATTAAAGGGGGTTAAAATAGCTCGAAACGTCGTGAAAGTTGGAGTGCAAACTTGTCTATAAAATGGGCATCCAAATCTGTGATCAAATTTCAATTGCAAGAAAATTGTGAAAAGTGAAACTTCGTCGTGCATTTTCCTTAGAGTTCGGCTTAAAGCGGGTCCAAATAGCTCGAAAAATTGCAAAATTTTGTGTACATGCTTTTATATCAACCGGGAATCCAAATCTATGATCAAATTTGAATTCTAGGAATTTGTTCAAAAGTGAAACTCCATCATGCAGTTTCACTAAGGTTTGGGTTAAAGGAGGGAAAAAGAGCTCTGAACATCACTAATTTTCACATGCACTCTTATCTACCAAACAAGCATCTAAATCTATAATCATATTCCAATTCTAAGAAATTGGTCAAAAGAGAAACTTTATCGTGCTCTTTCACTAAGGTTGCACTTAAAGGGAGTGAAATAGCTCGGAACGTCGCGAAAGTTAGCGTGCACACTTGTTTATTGAAATGGGTACATAAATCTACTTTCAAATTTCACTTCTTAAAAAGTCAACAAAAGTGCATCCTTGGCTTAAAGGAGTCAAAAATAACTCTGAACATCATGAAAGTTATCGTGCACTCTTATTTTCCAAATGCGCATCTAAATCTATGATCAAATTTTAATTCTGAGAAATTGGTCAAGAGTGAAAATTTGTCATGTGGTTTCGCTAATATTGAGGTTAAAGGGGATGAAAATGGCTCAAAATGTCGAGAAAGTTGGAGTGCACATTTATCAATCAAACGAGCATCCAAATCTATGATCAAATTTCAATTCTGAGAAATTGGTCAGAAGTGAAACTCCGTCGTGCATTGTCACTAGAGTTGGGCTCGAAGAGGTCTAAATAGCTCGGACCATTGCAAAAGTTGGCGTGCAGGTTTTTATATCAAATGGGCATCCAAATATATGATCAAATTTCAACTCCAATAATTTGGTCAAAAGTGAAACTCAGTCATTCGATTTTGCTAAGGTTTGGCTTAAAGGAGGGGAAAATTGCTGAGAAATTGGAAACAAATGCAACCTTTTAGGCCTTGGTTTCACGAAGTTTGCCTAAGGTCCAAAATAGCTAGAAATACCTTGAAAGTTTGTATGCATGGTTATCTATCAAATGGTTACCTAAATTCTCTTTCAAATTTCAATTACTAGAAAGCCGAAAAAATAACATCTCTTAGACCTTTACTTGACCAACCTTGAATAACGACCAAAATAGCTCTGAACATCATGAAAGTTAGCATGCACTCTTATCTACCAAATGCACCAATAAATCTATGATAAAATTTTAATTTTGAGAAATTAGTCAAACGTGAAACTCCGTTGTGCGGTTTTGCTATGGTTGGGCTTAAAGTGGGTAAAAATATTTCACAACGTCGTGAAATTTCATCTGCAAGCTTTTCTATGAAATGGACATCCAAATCTATGACCAAATTTCAATTTTGAGAAACTGCTCAAAAGTGAAACTCTGTCGTGCGGTTTCACTAGGGTTGGGCTTAAAAGGGGTCAAGATAATAGCTCGCAACGTTGCAAAATTTGGTGTGCATGATTGTTTATCCAATGGGCATACAAATCTATGATCAAGTTTCCATTCTAAAAAGTACGTCAAAAGTGAACCTCCATTGTACAGTTTTGTTAGGGTTTGGCTTAAAGCAGCTGAAAATAACTCTGAACATCGTGAAAGTTGGCGTGCACACTTATCATTCAAAATGCGCATCAAAAGATATGATCAAATTTTAATTCCAATAAATTTGTAAAAAGTGAAACTCTGTCATGCGGTTTTACAAAGGTTGGTGTTAAAGGGGGTGAAAATAGCTCAGAACGTCGCGGAAGTTGGAGTGCAAGCTTGTCTATCAAATGGGCATCCAAATCTATGATCAAATTTCAATTGCGAGAAAATTGTCAAAAGTTAAACTTCATTGTGCGTTTTCACTATAGATCGGCTTACAGCGGGTCCAAATAGCTTGAAACATTACAAAATTTGGCTTGCACGCTTATATATCAAACAGGTATCCAAAATCTATGATCACAATTCAATTCTGGGAATTTGGTCAAAAGTGAAACTCCATCATGCGGTTTCTCTAAGGTTTGGCTTAAAGGAGGGAAAAAGAGCTCTGAACATCACTAAATTTGGCATGCACTCTTATCTACCAAATGGTCATCTAAATATATGATCATATTTCAATTCTAATAAATTGGTCAAACAAGAAACTTTATCATGCGCTTTCACTAAGGTTGCACTTAAAGGGAGTGAAATAGCTTAGAACGTCGCGAAAGTTAGTGTGTACGCTTGTTTATTAAAATGGCTAACTAAATCCACTTTTAAATTTCACTTCTAAAAAAGTCAACAAAAGTGCATGTTTTCCACTTTTGTTTGACCATCCTTGAATGCGGGCCAAAATAGCTCCAAAATCTCATAAAAATAGGTGTGCATGCCTATCTTTGAAATGGGTATCTAAATCTACTTTAAAATTTGAATTTTCAGAAAATGGAAAAAATGCAACATTTTAGGCCTTGGTTTGATGAAGTTTGATCGAGGTCCAAAATGGATCGCAATCCAAAAAAAATCTACATGTAGGGATTATCTCTCAAATGGGTACCTAAATACAGTTTCAAATTTCAATTTCGAGACAGTCAAGAAAAGTGGATTTCTTAGAACTTGGTTTGACCAACCTTGACTTAGTGCCAAAATGGGTATCTAAATCTACTTTTAAATTTGATTTCTAAGAAATTGGAATTTAGGCCTTGGTTTGACCAAGTTTGACCAAGGTCCAAAATAGCTTGAAATCCCTTGAAATTGTGTATGGATGGTTATCTCTCAAATGGGTACCTAAATTCTCTTTCAAATTTCAATTACAAGAAAGTCGACAAAAAAGCATCTGTTAGACCTTTCTTGACCAACCTTATATAATGTCCAAAATAACTTCGAACATCGTGAATGTTGGTGTGCACTAGTATCTAACAAATGCTAAGATAAATGTACGATCAAATTTTAATTCTGAGAAATTAGTCAAAAGTGAAACTCTGTTGTACGGTTTTGCTGAGGTTGGGATTAAAGGAGTGAAATATTTTGGAACATCTCAAAATTTTGCATGCACACTTGTCTATCAAATGGGCATTCAAATCTATGACCAAATTTCAATTATAAGAAACTGCTCAAAAGTGAAACTTCATCATATGTTTTCGCTAGGGTTGGGATTCAAGGTGGTCCAAATAGCTTGGAACATTGCAAAAGTTTGCGTGCATGCTTGTTTATCTAATGGGCATCCAAATCTATGATCAACTTTCAATTCTTAGAATTTGGTCAAAAGCGAAACTCCATCGTGCGGTTTTGTCAGGGTTTGGCTTAAAGGAGTCGAAGATAACTCTAAACATCATAAAAGTTGGCGTGCACTCTTATCTTCCAAATGCACATCTAAATCTATGAACAAATTTTAATTCCGAGAAATTTGTGAAGAGTGAAACTCTGTCATGTGGTTTCACTAAGATTGGGGTTAAAGGGGGTGAAAATAGCTCAAAACATCGTGAAAGTTGGAGCGCACGGTTATCTATCAAACGAGCATCCAAATCTATGATCAAATTTCAATTCTGAGAAATTAGTTAGAAGTGAAACTCCATCGTTCATTTTCGCTAGAGTTGGTCTCGAAAGCGTCCAAATAACTCGGACCATTGCAAAAGTTGGTGTGCACGTTTTTATATCAAATGGGCATCCAAATCTATGATGAAATTTCAACTCCAAGAATTTGGTCAAAAGTGAAACTCCATCATTCGATTTCGCTAAGGTTTGGCTTAAAGGAGGGGAAAATGGATTTGAGAAATTGGAAACAAATGCAACCTTTTATGTCTTGTTTTCACCAAGTTTGCCTAAGGTCCAAAATAACTCGAAATCTCCTGAAAGTTTGTATGCATGGTTATCTCTCAAATGGTTACCTCAGTTCTCTTTCAAATTTAAATTACAAGAAAGCCGAAAAAATAACATCTCTTAGACCTTTACTTGACCACTCTTATCTTCCAAATGCCAATCTAAATCTATGATCAAATTTTAATTGCGATAAATTTGTTAAGAGTGAAACTCCGTCATGCGGTTTTGCTAAGATTGGGGTTACAGGGGGTGAAAATAGCTCAAAACATCGTGAAAGTTGGAGTGCACAGTTATTTATCAAACCGGCATCCAAATATATGATCAAATTTCAATTCTGAAAAATTAGTTAGAAGTGAAACTCCGTTGTTCTTTTTCGCTAGAGTTGGGCTCGAAGGGGTCCAACTAGCTCGAACCATTGCAAAAGTTGGCGTGCACGTTTTTATATCAAATGGGCATCCAAATCTATGATCAAATTCCAACTCTGAGAATTTGGTCAAAAGTGAAACTCCGTCATTCGATTTCCTAAGATTTGGCTTAAAGGACGGGAAAATGGCTTTGAGAAATTGGAAACAAATGCAACCTTTTAGGGCTTGGTTTCACCAAGTTTTCCTAAGGTCCAAAATAGATCAAAATCCCCCGAAAGTTTTTATGCATGGTTATCTCTCAAATGGGTAGCTAAATTCTCTTTCAAATTTCAATTACAACAAAGCCGAAAAAATAATTAGACCTTTACTTGACCAACCCTGAATAACAACCAAAATAGCTCTGAACATCATGAAAGTTAGCATGCGCTCTTATCTACCAAATGCACCGATAAATCTACGATTAAATTTTAATTTTGAGAAATTAGTCAAACGTGAAACTTCGTTGTGTGGTTTTGCTAAGGTTGGGCTTAAAGGGGGTGAAAATATTTTGGAATGTCTCAAAAGTTTGCATGCACACTTGTTCATCAAATGGACATGCAAATTTATGATCAAATTTAAATTCTAAGAAACTGCTCAAAAGTGAAACTTCGTCATGCGGTTTCGACAGGGTTGGGATGAAAGGGGGTCAAAATAGCTCGAAGCATCGCAAAAGTTGGTGTGCATGCTTGTTTATCCAATATGAATCCAAATATATGATCAGGTTTCAATTCTGAGAATTTGGTCAAAGCTGAGACTGCATCGTGCAATTTTGTTAGGGTTTGGCTTAAAGATGCCGAAAATAGGTCTCAACATCGTGAAAGTTGTCATGCAATATTATTTTCCAAATGTGCATTTAAATCTATGATTAAATTTTAATTCCAAGAAATTGGTTAAAAGTGAAAGTCCGTCGTGCACGTTTTTATGTGTGCCTTTTAAATGGGTATCTAAATCTAATTTTAAATTTGATTTCTAAGAAATTGGAAAAAAGTAAAACTTTTTTGGTCTTGGTTTGACCAGGTCTGACCAAGGTTCAAAATAGCTCGAAATCCCCTGAAAGTGTGTATGCATGGTTATCTCTCAAATGGGTACCTAAGTTCTCTTTCAAATTTCACTTACAAGAAAGTCGAAAAAATAGCATCTCTTAGACCTTTGCTTGAACAACCTTGAATAATGACCAAAATAACTTTGAACATCGTAAAAGTCGATGTGCACTGTTATCTACCAAATTCTAAGATAAATCTATGATCAAATTTTAATTATGAGAAATTACTGAAAAGTGAAACTCTGTTGTATGGTTTTGCTGAGTTTGGGATTAAGGGGGGTGAAATATTTTGGAACGCCTCGAAATTTCACGTGCACACTTGTCTATCAAATGGACATTCAAATATATGATCAAATTTCAATTATAAGAAACTGCTCAAAAGTGAAACGTCGTCATGCATTTTCGCTAGGGTTGGGCTTAAAGGTGGTCAAAATAGCTTGGAACATTGCGAAAGTTGGCGTGCATGCTTGTTTATCTAATGGGCATCCAAATCTATGATCAAGTTTCAATTCTTAGAAGTCGGTCAAAAGCAAAACTCCATTGTGTGGTTTTTTTAGGGTTTGGCATAAAGGAGTCAAAAATAACTCTGAACATCATGAACGTTGGTGTGCACTCTTATCTTCCAAATGCACATCTAAATCTATGATCAAATTTTAATTCTGAGAAATTTGTCAAGAGTGAAACTCTGTCATGCGGTTTCACTAAGATTGGGGTTACAGGGGGTGAAAATAGCTCAAAACGTCGTGAAAGTTGGATTGCACGGTTATCTATCAAACGGGCATCCAAATCTATGATCAAATTTCAATTCTGAGAAATTAGTCAGAAGTGAAACTCCGTCATTCATTTTCGCTAGAGTTGGGCTCGAAGGGGTCCAAATAGCTCGAACCATTGCAAAATTTGGTGTGCACATTTTTATATCAAACGGGCATCCAAATCTATGATCAAATTTCAACTCCAAGAATTTGGTCAAAATTGAAACTCCATCATTCGATTTCACAAAGGTTTGGCTTAAAGGAAAAAGTGCAAGCTTTTAGGCCTTGGTTTGACCAAGTATGAGCAAATTTGAATTCTGAGAAACTGCTCAAAAGTGAAACTCTGTCGTGTGGTTTCACTATGGTTGGGCTTAAAATGGATCAAAATAATAGTTCGAAATGTTTCCAAATTTGGCATGCATGATTGTTTATCCAATGGGCATCCAAATCTATAATCAAGTTTCTATTCTAAGAAGTATGTCAAAAGTGAAACTCGATCGTACAATTTTGTTAGGGTTTGGCTTAAAGGAGCTGTAAATAACTATTAACATCATGAAAGTTGGCATGCACACTTATGATCCAAATGCACATCAAAAGAAATGATCAAATTTTAATTCCAAGAAATTTGTAAAAACCGAAACTCCGTTGTGCGGTTTCGAAAAGGTTGGGGTTAAAGGGCGTGAAAATAACTTGGAACATTGCGAAAGTTGGAGTGATCACTTTTCTATGAAATGGGCATCCAAATCTATGATCAAATTTCAATTGCGAGAAAATATTCAAAAGTGAAACTTCGTCCTGCATTTTTGCTAGAGTTTGGCTTAAAGCGGGTCTAGATAGCTCAAAACATTGCAAAATTTAGAGTGCATGCTTGTACATCAACCGGGCATCAAAATCTATGATCAAATTTCAATTCTGGGAATTTGGTCAAAAGTGAAACTCCATCATGTGGTTTCGCTAAGGTTTGGATTAAAGGAGGGAAAAAGAGCTCTGAACATCACTAAATTTGGCACACACTCTTATCTGAATGGGCATCTAAATCTATTATCATATTTCAATTCTAAGAAATTGGTCAAAAGATAAAAATTATCGTGCGCTTTCGCTAAGGTTGCACTTAAAGGGAGTGAAATAGCTCGGAACGTCGCGAAAGTTAGCATGTACGGTTGTTTATTGAAATGGGTACATAAATCTACTTTCAAATTTCACTTCTTAAAAAGTCAACAAAAGTGCATCTTTTCAGCTTTTGTTTGACCATCCTTGAATGAGGTCCAAAATAGCTCCAAATAGCATAAAAATAGGTGTCCATGCCTATCTTTGAAATGGGTATCTAAATCTAGTTTAAAATTTGAATTTTAAGAAAATGGGAAATATGCAACGTTTTAGGCCTTGGTTTGACAAATTTTGACCGAGGTCCAAAAAGGCTTGCAATCCCAAAAAAATATACATTTAGGGATTATCTCTCAAATGGGTACCTAAATACAGTTTCAAATTTCAATTTTGAGAAAGTCAAGGAAAGTGCATTTCTTAGAACTTGGTTTGACCAACTTGAACTAAGTGCCGAAATAACTTGAAATTTGCAAAAATATGTGTGCCTCTTAAATGGGCATCTAAATCTACTTTTAAATTTGATTTCTAAGAAATTGGAAAAAAGTGCAACCTTTTAGGCCTTGGTTTGACCAAGTTTGACCAAGGTCTAAAATAGCTTGAAATCCCTTGAAAGTGTGTATGCATGGTTATCTCTCAAATGGGTATCTAAATTCTCTTTGAAATTTCAATTACAAGAAAGTCGAAAAAATAACATATCTTAGATCTTTACTTAACCAACCTTGAATAACGACTAAAATAACTTCGAACATTGTGAAAGTTGGTGTGCACTGTTATCTACCAAATGTTAAGATAAATCTACGATCAAATTTTAATTCTTAGAATTTAGTCAAAAGTGAAACTCTGTTGTATGGTTTATATGAGGTTGGGATTAAAGGAGGTGAAATCTTTTGGAAAATCTCAAAATTTCACATGCATGCGTGTCTATCAAATGGGTATTGAAATCTATGATCAAATTTCAATTATAATAAACTACTCAAAGTGAAACTTCGCCATGCGTTTTCGCTAGGGTTGGGCTTAAAGGTGGTCAAAATAGCTTGGAACATTGCAAAATTTGTCATGCATGCTTGTTTATCTAATGGGCATCCAAATCTATGATCAAGTTTCAATTCTTAGAAGTTCGTCAAAAGCGAAACTCCATCGTACGGTTTTGTTAAGGTTTGGCTTAAAGGAGTCCAAAATAACTCTGAACATCATGAACGTTGAGTGCACTCTTATCTTCCAAATGCGCATCTAAATCTATGATCAAATTTTAATTCTGAGAAATTGGTGAAGAGTGAAACTTTGTCATGTGGTTTCAGTAAGATTGGGGTTAAAGGGGGTGAAAATAGCTCAAAACGTCGCGAAAGTTGGAGTGCATGGTTATCTATAAAACAGGTATCCAAATCTATGATCAAATTTCAATTCTAAGAAATTGGTCAAAAGTGAAACTCCGTCGTGCATTTTCACTAGAGTTGGGCTCGAAGGGGTCCAAATAGCTCAGACCATTGCAAAAGTTGGCATGCACATTTTTATATCAAATGGGCATCCAAATCTATGATCAAATTTCAACTCCAACAATTTGGTCAAAAGTGAAACTCCATCATTTGATTTTGCTAAGGTTTGGCTAAAAGGATGGGAAAATGGTTGAGAAATTGGAAACAAATGCAACCTTTTAGGCCTTGGTTTCACCAAGTTTTCCTAAGGTCTAAAATAGCTCCAAATCCCCTGAAAGTTTGTATGCATGGTTATCTCTCAAATGATTTCCTAAATTCTCTTTCAAATTTCAATTACAAGAAAGCGGAAAAAATAACATCTCTTAGACCTTTACTTGACCAACCTTGAATAACGACCAAAATAGCTCCGAACATCATGAAAGTTAGCATGCACTCTTATCTACCAAATGCGTCGATAAATCTACAATTAAATTTTAATTTTGAGAAATTTGTCAAACGTGAAACTTTGTTGTACGGTTTAGCTAAGGTTGGGCTTAAAGGGGGTGCAAATATTTTGGAATGTCTCAAAAGTTTGCATGCACGCTTGTTCATCAAATGGGCATCCAAATTTATGATCAAATTTAAATTCTAAGAAACTGCTCAAAAGTGAAACTCCATCGTGCCGTTTCGACAGGGTTGGGCTTAAAGGGGGTCAAAATAGCTCGAAACGTCGCAAAAGTTGCTGTACATGCTTATCTATCCAATATGCATCCAATGGGAATCCAAATGCGCATTTAAATCTATTATTAAATTTTAATTCCAAGAAATTGATTAAAATTGAAACTCCATCGTGCACATTTTTATGTGTGCCTCTTAAATGGGTATCTAGATCTACTTTTAAATTTGATTTCTAAGAAATTGGAAAAAAGTGCAACATTTTAGGCCTTGGTTTGACCAAGTTTGACCAAGGTCCAAAATAGCTCGAAATCCCCTGAAAGTGTGTATGCATGGTTATCTCTCAAATGGGTACCTAAATTCTCTTTCAAATTTCACTTACAAGAAAGTCGAAAAAATAGCATCTCTTAGACCTTTGCTTGACCAAACTTGAATATTGACCAAAATAACTTCGAACATCGTGAAAGTTGGTGTGCACTGTTATCTACCAAATGCTAGGATAAATCTACGATCAAATTTTAATTCTTATAAATTTGTCAAAAATGAAACGTTGTTGTATGGTTTTGCTGAGGTTGGGATTAAAGGGGGTGAAATATTTTGGAACATCTCGAAATTTTGTGTGCACTCTTTTTTATCAAATGGGCATTCAAATCTATGATCAAATTTCAATTATACGAGATTGCTCAAAAGTGAAACTTCGTCATGCGTTTTCGCTAGGGTTGGGCTTAAAGGTGGTCAAAATAGCTTGGAACATTGCAAAAGTTGGCATGCATGCTTATTTATCTAATGGGCATCCAAATCTATGATCAAGTTTCAATTCTTAGAAGTTGGTCAAAAGTGAAACTCCATCGTGCGGTTTTGTTAGGGTTTAGCTTAAAGGAGTCGAAAATAACTCTGAACATCATGAAAGTTGGCGTGCAATCTTGTCTTAAAATTGCATATATAAATCTATGATCAAATTTTAATTTCGAGAAATTGGTCAAGAGTGAAACCCCGTCATGTGGTTTCGCTAAGATTGGGGTTAAAGAGGGTGAAAATAGCTCAAAATGTCATGAAAGGTTGAGTGCACGGTTATCTATCAAACGGGCATCCAAATCTATGATCAAATTTCAATTCTAATAAATTGTTCAAAAGTGAAACTCCGTCATGCAGTTTCGCTAAGATTAGGGTAACAGGGGGTGAAAATAGCTCAAAACATCGTGAAAGTTGGAGTGCATGCTTATCTTTCAAATGCGCATCCAAATCTATGATCAAATTTCAATTCTGAGAAATTAGTCAGAAGTGAAACTCCGTTGTTCATTTTCGCTAGAGTTGGGGTCGAAGGGGTCCAAATAGCTCGGACCATTGCAAAAGTTGGTGTGCACATTTTTATATCAAACGGGCATCCAAATCTATGATCAAATTTCAACTCCGAAAATTTGGTCAAAAGTGAAATTCCATCATTCGATTTTACTAAGGTTTGGCTTAAAGGAGGGGAAAATGGTGGAGAAATTGGAAACAAATGCAACCTTTTAGGCCTTGGTTTCACCAAGTTTGCCTAAGGTCCAAAATAGCTTGAAATCCCCTGAAAGTTTGTATGCATGGTTATCTCTCAAAAGGTTACCTAAATTCTCTTTCAAATTTCAATTACAAGAAAACCGAAAAAATAACATCTCTTAGACCTTTACTTGAACAACCTTGAATAACGACCAAAATAGCTCCAAACATCATGAAAGCTAGCATGCACTCTTATCTACCAAATGCACCGATAAATCTATGATTAAATTTTAATTTTGAGAAATTAGTCAAATGTGAAACTCCGTTGTGCAATTTTTCTAAGTTTGGGCTTAAAGTGGATGAAAATATTTCGCAACGTTGTGAAATTTCATGTGCAAGATTGTCTATGAAATGGACATCTAAATCTATGAGCAAATTTCAATTCTGAGAAACTACTCAAAAATGAAACTCTGCCGTGCGGTTTCACTAGGGTTAAGCTTAAAAGGAGTCAAAATAATAGCTCAGAACGTTGCAAAATTTGGTGTGCATGATTGTTTATCCAATGGGCATCCAAATCTATGATCAAGTATCCATTCTAAGAAGTACATCAAAGGTGAACCTCCATCGTACAGTTTTGTTAGGGTTTGGCTTAAAGGAGCTGAAAATAACTGTGAACATCGTGAAAGTTAGCGTGCACACTTATCATCCAAATATGCATCAAAAGATATGATCAAATTTTAATTCCGATAAATTTGTAAAAAATGAAACTCTGTCCTGCGGTTTCGCAAAGGTTGGGGTTAAAGGGGGTGAAAATAGCTCGGAACGTCGCGAAAGCTGGAGTGCATGCTTGTCTATCAAATGGGCATCCAAATCTATGATCAAATTTCAATTGCGAGAAAATTGTCAAAAGTGAAACTTCGTCGTGCATTTTCCCTATAGTTCGGCTTAAATCGGGTCCAAATAGCTCGAAACATTGCAAAATTTGGCGTGCACACTTGTATATCAAACGGGTATCCAAATCTATGATCAAATTTCAATTCTGGGAATTTGGTCAAAAGTGAAACTCCGTCATGCGGTTTCGCTAAGGTTTAGCTTAAAGGAGGGAAAAAGAGCTCTGAACATCACTAAATTTGGCATGCACTCTTATCTACCAAATGGGCATCTAAATACATGATCATATTTCAATTTTAAGAAATTGGTCAAACGAGAAACTTTATCGTGCGCTTTTCGCTAAGGTTGCAGTTAAAGGGAGTAAAATAGCTTGGAACGTCGCGAAAGTTAGTGTGTACACTTGTTTATTTAAATGGGTACCTAAATCCACTTTCAAATTTCACTTATGGAAATGTCAAAAAAAGTGCATGTTTTCAACTTTTGTTTGACCATCCTTGAATGAGGGCCAAAATAGCTCCAAATCTCATAAAAATAGGTGTCCATGCCTATCTTTGAAATGGGTATCTAAATCTACTTTAAAATTTGAATTTTCAGAAAATGGAAAAAATGCAATGTTTTAGGCTTTGGTTTGACAAAGTTTGACCGAGGTCCAAAATGGATTGCAATCCCAAAAAGATATACATGTAGGGATTATCTCTCAAATGGGTACCTAAATACAGTTTCAAATTTCAATTTTGATAAAGTCAAGAAAAGTGCATTTCTTAGAACTTGGTTTGACCAACCTTGACTAAGTGCCGAAATGGGTATCTAAATATACTTTTAAATTTGATTTCTAAGATATTATACTTTTAGTCCTTGGTTTGACCAAGTTTGACGAAGGTCCAAAATAGCTCAAAATCCCCTGAAAGTGTGTATGCATGGTTATCTCTCAAATGGGTACCTAAATTCTCTTTCAAATTTCAATTACAAGAAAGTTGAAAAAATAGCATCTCTTAGACCTTTGCTTGACCAACCTTAAATAATGACCAAAATAACTTCGAACATCGTGAAAGTTGGTGTGCACTGGTATCTACCAAATGCTAAGATGAATCTATGATCAAATTTTAATTCTGAGAAATTAGTCAAAAGTGAAACTCTGTTGTATAGTTTTGCTGAGGGTTGGGATTAAAGGGGTGAAATATTTTGGAATGTCTCGAAATTTAGCCTATATGCTTGTCTATAAAATCGGAATTCAAATCTATGATCAAATTTTGATTATAAGAAACTGCTCAAAAGTGAAACTTCGTCATGTGTTCTCGCTAGGGTTGGGCTTAAAGGTGGTCAAAATAGCTTGGAACGTTGCGAAAGTTCACTTGCATGCTTGTTTATCTAAAGGAGTCGAAAATGACTCTGAAAATCATGAAATTTTGGGTGCACTCTCATCTTCCAAATGCACATCTAAATCTATGATCAAATTTCAATTCTGAAAAAACTGCTTAAAAGTGAAACTCTTTCATGCGGTTTCACTAGGGTTGGGCTTAAAAGGGGTCAAAATAATAGCTCGAAACATTGCAAAATTTGGCGTGCATGATTGTTTATCCAATGGTCATCAAATCTATGATCAAGTTTCCATTCTAATAAGTACGTCAAATGTGAACCTCCATCGTACAGTTTTGTTAGGGTTTGGCTTAAAGGAGCTGAAAATAACTCTGAACATCATGAAAGTTGGTGTGCACACTTAGCATCCAAATGCGCATCAAAAGATATGATAAAATTTTAATTCCGATAAATTTGTAAAAAGTGAAACTTTGTCGTGCGGTTTTGCTAAGGTTGGGGTTAAAGGGGGCGAAAATAGCTCGAAATGTCACGGAAGTTGGAGTGCACGCTTGTCTATCAAATGGGCATCCAAATCTATGATCAAATTTCAATTGCGAGAAAATTGTCAAAAGTGAAACTTCGTCGTGCATTTTCGCTATAATTTGGCTTAAAGTGGGTCCAAATAGCTTGAAACATTACGAAATTTGGCATGCACGCTTGTATATGAAACAAGCATCCAAATCTATGATCAAATTGAAACTCCAAGAATTTGGTCCAATTTGAAACTCCATCATTCAATTTCACTAAGGTTTGGCTTAAAGGAAAAAGTGCAAGCTTTTAGGCCTTGGTTTGACCAAGTACGAGCAAATTTGAATTCTAAGAAACTGCTCAAAAGTGAAACTTTTCCATGCGGTTTCATTAGGTTTGGGCTGAAAAGGGGTCAAAATAATAGCTCGAAACATTGCAAACTTTTGCATGCATGATTGTTTATCCAATGGGCATCCAAATCTATGATCAAGTTTCTATTCTAAGTAGTACATCAAAAGTGAAACTCGATCATACAATTTTGTTAGGGTTTGGATAAAAGGAGCTAAAAATAACTATGAACATCGTGAAAATTGGCGTGCACACTTATCATCCAAATACGCATCAAAAGAAATGATCAAATTTTAATTCCGAGAAATTTGTAAAAAGTGAAACTCCGTTGTGTGGTTTCGCAAAGGTTGGGGTTAAAGGGGGTAAAAATAGCTCGAAGCTTCATGAAAGTTGGAGTGCACACTTGTATATGAAATGGGCATCCAAATCTATGATCAAATTTCAATTGCAAGAAAATTGTCAAAAGTGAAACTTCGTAGTGCATTTTCGCTAAAGATCGGCTTAAAATGGGTCCAAATAGCTCGAAACATTGCTAAATTTTGCATGCACGCTTGTATATCAACCCAGCATCCAAATCTATGATCAAATTTCAATTCTGGGAATTTGGTCAAAAGTGAAACTCCATCATGTAGTTTCGCTAAGGTTTGGCTTAAAGGAGGGAAAAAGAGCTCTGAACATCACTAAATTTGGCATGCACTCTTATCTACCAAATGGGCATCTAAATCTATGATCATATTTCAATTCTAAGAAATTGGTCAAAAGAGAAACTCCATCGTGAACATGACGAAAGTTGGAGTGCACGCTTGTCTATAAAATGGGCGTCCAAATCTATGATCAAATTTCAATTGCGAGAAAATTATCAAAAGAGAAACTTCATCGTGCATTTTCGCTAGAGGTCGGCTTAAAGCAGGTCCAAATAGCTCAAAACATTGCAAAATCTAAATCTATGATCAAATTTTAATTACGAGAAATTTGTCAAGAGTGAAACTCCGTCATGCAGTTTCGCTAAGATTGGGGTTACAGGGGGTGAAAATAGCTCAAAACGTCGCAAAAGTTGGAGTGCACAGTTATCTATAAAAGGGGCATCCAAATCTATTACGAAATTTCAATTATGAGAAATTAGTCAGAAGTGAAACTCCGTCATTCATTTTCGCTAGAGTTGGGGTCGAAGGGGTCCAAATAGCTCCTTTTAAGTGCAACCTTAGTGAAAGCGCACGATAAAGTTTCTCTTTTGACCAAATTCTTAGAATTGAAATATGATCATAGATTTAGATACCCATTTGGTAGATAAGAGTGCATGCCAAATTTAGTGATGTTCAGAGCTATTTTTCCCTCCTTTAAGCGATACCTTAACGAAACCGCGTGACGGAGTTTCACTTTTGACCAAATTCCTAGAATTGAAATTTGATCATAGATTTGGATGCCCATTTGATATACAAGTGTGCACGCTAAATTTTGCAATGTTTCGAGCTATTTGGACCCACTTTAAGCCGAACTCTAGTGAAAATTCACGACAAAGTTTCACTTTCGACAAATTTCTCACAACTGAAATTTGACCATTGATTTGGATTACCATTTGATAGACAAGCGTGCACTCCAACTTTAGCAATGTTCTGAGCTATTTTCACCCCCTTTAACCCCAACGTTTGTGAAACCGCACGAGAGAGTTTCACTTTTTACAAATTTCTCGGAATGAAAATTTGATCATATCTTTTGATGCAAAATTGGATGATAAGTGTGCAAGCCAACTTTCACGATGTTCAGATTTATTTTCAGCTCCTTTACGCCAAACCGTAACATAATTGTACGATGGAGTTTCACTTTTGACGTACTTCTTAGAATGGAAACTTGATCATAGATTTGGATGCCCATTGAATGAACAATCATGCATGCCAAATTTTGACCCCTTTTAAGCCTAACCCTATTGAAACTACACGATAGAGTTTCACTTTTGAGTAGTTTCTTAGAACTGAAATTTGCTCATAGATTTGGATGTCCATTTGATAGATAAGCTTGCACATGATTTTTCACGACGTTGCAAAATATTTTCACCCGCTTTAAGCCCAACCTTAGCAAAAAAACACAAGGGAGTTTCACTTTTGACCAATCTCTCATAATTGAAATTGGATCGTAGATTTATCTGCGCATTTGGTAGATAATAGTGCATGCCAACTTTCATGATGTTCGGAGCTGTTTTGGTCGTTATTCAAGGCTGGTCAAGCAAAGGTCTAAGAGATCATATTTTTCTGACTTTCTCATAATTAAAATTTGAAAGAGAATTTAGATACCCATTTGAGAGATAACCATGCATACAACTCTGACGGGATTTCGAGCTATTTTGGACCCTAGTCAAACTTGGTCAAACCAAGGCTTGAAAGCTTGTACTTTTTTCCAATTTCTGAGAAATCAAATGTAAAAGTATATTTAGAAAACCATTTAAGAGATAAGTATGCACACATATTTTTGTGATATTTCGGGTTATTTCAGCCCTTAGTTAAGGTTGGTCAAATGAAGTTCTAAGAAATGCACTTTTGTATGCTATTTTGACCACCTTTAAGCCCAACCCTAGCGAAAACGCATGACGAAGTTTCACTTTTGAGCAGTTTCTTATAATTGAAATTTGATCATAGATTTGAATTCCCATTTGATAGACAAGCGTGCATGCAAAATTTCGAGACGTTCCAAAATATTTCACCCCCTTTAATCCCAACCTCAGCAAAACCATACAACAGAGTTTCACTTTTGACTAATTTCTCATATTTGACCAACCTTAAAGTGCATTACTTAGAACTTCGTTTGACCAACCTTAACTAAGGGCTGAAATAACCCGAAATCTCACAAAAATATGTGTGAAATTTGGCGTGCATGAACATCGTGAAAGTTGGTGTGCACTGTTATCTACCGAATGCTCAGATAAATATATGATCAAATTTTATTCTGAGAAATTAGTCAAAAGTGAAACTCCATCATTCGATTTCACTAAAGTTTGGCTTAAAGCAGGGGAAAATATTTTTAAATGTCTCAAAAGTTTGCATGCATGCCTTTTCATCAAATGGGCATCCAAATTTACGATCAAATTTAAATTCTAAGAAACTGCTCAAAAATGAAACTTCGTCGTGCGATTTCAATAGGGTTGGGATTAAAGGGGGTCAAAATAGCTCAGAATGTTGCAAAAGTTGGCGTGCATGCTTGTCTATCCAATATGCATCCAAACCTATCATCAAGTTTCAATTCTAAGAATTTGGTTAAAGCTAAGACTCTATCGTACAGTTTTGTTAGGGTTTGGCTTGAAGATGTTGAAAATAGCTCTCAACATCGTGAAAGTTGGCATGCACTCTTATCTTCCAAATGCGCATTTAAATCTATGATTAAATTTAAATTCCAAGAAATTGGTTAAAAGTGAAAATCTGTTGTGCGATTTAACCAAGGTTGGGGTTAAAGGGGGTGAAAATAGTTCGGAGTGTCACAAAAGTTGGAGTGCACGCTTATCTATCAAACAAGCATCCAAATCTATGATCAAATTTCAATTCTGAGAAATTGGTCAGAAGTGAAACTCCGTCGTGCATTTTCGCTAGAATTGGGCTCAAAGGGGTCCAAATGGCTCAGAACATTGTAAAAGTTGGCGTGCATGTTTTTATAACCAAATCAATGATCAAATTTCAACTTCGAGAATTTGGTCAAAAGTGAAACTCCATCATTCGATTTCGCTAAGGTTTGGCATAAAGGAGGGGAAAATAGATTGAACATCACAAAATTTTTCATGCAATCTTTTCTAACTAGAAATCTCACAAAAATATGTTTGCACACTAAGGTTGCACTTAAAGGGAGTGAAAATAGGTTGAAACGTTACGAAAGTTGACATGTACGCTTGTTGATTGAAATGGGTACCTAAATCCACTTTCAAATTTCAATTCTGAAAAAGTCGACAAAAGTGCATATTTTCAACCTTGGTTTGACCATCCTTGATTAAGGGCCCAAATAGCTCCAAATATCATAAAAATAGGTGTTAATGCCTATATTTGAAATGGGTATCTAAATCTACTTTAAAATTTGAATTTTGAAAAATTGGAAATAATGCAACGTTTTAGGGCTTGGCTTGACAAAGTTTAATCGATGTCCAAAATGGCTCGCAAAATCCAAAAGATATACATGTATGCTTTATCTACCAAATGGATACCTAAATACAGTTTCAAATTTCAATTTCAAGAAAGTAAAGAAAAGTGCATTTCTTAGAACTTCGTTTGACAAACCTTAACTAAGGGCTGAAATAACCCGAAATCTCATAAAAATATGCGTGCACACTTATCTCTTAAATGGGTATCTAAATATACTTTTACATTTGATTTGTAAGAAATTGGAAAAAAGTGCAAGTGAAAGTTGGAGTGCATGCTTCTCTATCAAATGGGCATCCAAATCTATGATCAAATTTCAATTCCAAGAAATTGGTCAAAAGTGAAACTCCGTCGTGCAGTTTCGACAGGGTTGGGCTTAAAGGGGTTCAAAATAGCTCGGAATGTTGCGAACGTTGATGTGCATGCTTGTCTATCCAATATGCATCCAAACCTATGATCAAGTTTCAATTCTGAGAATTTGGTCAAAGCTGAGACTCCATCATGCAGTTTTGTTAGGGTTTGGCTTAAAGATGCCGAAAATAGCTCTTAACATCGTGAAAGTTGGCATGCACTCTTATCTTCCAAATGCGTATTTAAATCTATGATTAAATTTTCATTCCAAGAAATTGGTTAAAAGTGAAACTCCGTTGTGCGGTTTCGCCAAGGTTGGGGTTAAAGGGGGGTGAAAATAGCTCGTGGTGTCTCGAAAGTTGGAGTGCAAGCTTCTCTATCAAATGGGTATCCAAATCTATGATCAAATTTCAATTCTGGGAAATTGGTTAGAAGTGAAAGTCCGTCATGCATTTTCGCTAGAGTAAGCTCAAAGGGGTCCAAATAATTCGAAACATTGTAAAACTTGGTGTGCACATTTTTATATCAAACAGGCATCCAAATCTATGATCAAATTTCAACTCCAAGAATTTGGTCAAAAGTGAAACTCCATCATTCGATTTCACTAAGGTTTGGCTGAAAGGGGCTGAAAATAACTCTGAATCTATGATCAAATTTTAATTCCAAGAAATTGGTCAAGAGTGAAACTCTGTCATGCAGTTTCGCTAAGATTGGGGTTAAAAGGGGTGAAAATAGCTCAAAACATCGCGAAAGTTGGAGTGCACGGTTATCTATCAAACGGGCATCCAAATCTATGATCAAATTTCAATTCTGGGAAAATGGTCAGAAGTGAAACTCCGTCGTGCATTTTCGCTAGAGTTGAGCTCGAAGGGGTCCAAATAGCTCGGACCATCGCAAAAGTTGGCATGCACATTTTTATATCAAATGGGCATCCAAATCTATGATCAAATTTCAACTTCAAGAATTTGGTCAAAAGTGAAACTCCATGATTCGATTTCGCTAAGGTGATTCGATTTCGCTAAGGTTTGGCTTAAAGGAGGGGAAAATGGCTCTAAGAAATTGGAAAAAAATGCAACCTTTTAGGCCTTGGTTTCACCAAGTTTTCCTAAGGTCCAAAATAATTTGAAATCCCCTGAACAATTTTATGCATGTTTATCTCTCAAATGGGTACCTAAATTCTCTTTCAAATTTCAATTTCAATTAATTTCAATTTCAAATTTTAATTCTGAGAAATTAGTCAAAAGTGAAACTCCATTGTGCGGTTTTGCTAGGGTTGGGCTTAAAGGGGGTGAAAATATTTTGGAATGTCTCAAAAGTTTTCATGCACACTTGTTCATCAAATGGGCATCCAAATTTATGATCAAATTCAAATTCTAAGAAACTGCTCGAAAGTGAAACTCTGTCGTGCGGTTTTGATAGGGTTGGGCTTAAAGGCGGTCAAAATAGCTCGAAACATCACGAAAGTTGGCGTGCATGCTTGTCTATCCAATATGCATCCAAACCTATAATCAAGTTTCAATTTTGAGAATTTTGTCAAACCTGAGACTCCATCGTGCAGTTGTGTTAGGGTTTCGCTTAAAGATGCCAAAAATAGCTCTCAACATCATGAAAGTTGGCATGTACTCTTATCTTCCAAACACACATTTAAATCTATGATTAAATTTTAATTCCAAGAAATTGGTTAAAAATAAAACTCCGTTGTGCGGTTTCGCCAAGGTTGGGGTTAAAGGGGGTGAAAATAGCTCATTGTGTCGTCAAAATTTGGAGTGCACACTTCTCTATCAAATGGGCATCCAAATCTATGATCAAATTTCAATTCCGAGAAATTAGTCAGAAGAGAAACTTCGTCGTGCATTTTCACTAGAGTTGGGCTCAAAGGGGTCCAAATAGCTCAGAACATTGCAAAAGTTGGTGTGCACGCTTTTATATCAAACAAGCATCCAAATCTATGATTAAATTTCAACTCCGAGAATTTGGTCAAAAGTGAAACTCCATCATTCGATTTCACTAAGGTTTTGCTTAAATGAGGGGAAAATAGCTCTGAACATCATGAAATTTTTCATGCACTCTTATCTAAATAGAAATCTCGCAAAAATATGTGTGCACAGTTATCTACCAAATGGGCATATCAGCGCTTTTGATATGTTTCACTTAAAGGGAGTGAAAATAGCCCGGAAAGTTACGAAAGTTGGTGTGTATGCTTGTTTATTGAAATGGGTACCCAAATCCACTTTCAAATTTCAATTCTAAAAAAGTCGAAAAAAGTGCATATTTTCAACCTTGGTTTGACCATCCTTGATTAAGGGCCAAAATAGCTCCAAATCTCATAAAAATATGTGTCAATACCTATATTTTAAATGGGTATCTAAATCTACTTTAAAATTTTAATTTTGAGAAATTGGAAATAATGCAACGTTTTAGGCCTTGGTTTGACGAAGTTTGACAGATGTCCAAAATGGGTCGCAATCCCCCAAAAATATACATGTGTGATTTATCTACCAAATGGATACCTAAATACAGTTTCAAATTTCAATTTCGAGAAAGTCAAGAAAAGTGCATTTCTTAGCTTTTCGTTTGACCAACCTTAACTAAGGGCTGAAATAACCCGAAATCTCACAAAAATATGTGTGCACACTTATCTCTTAAATGGTTATCTAAATATACTTTTACATTTGATTTCTAAGAAATTGGAAAAAAGTGTAAGCTTTTAGGCATTGTTGGTTTGACCAAGTTTTACTAAGGTCCAAAATAGCTCAAAATCCCCTCAGAGTTTGTATGCATGGTTATCTCTCAAATGGGTATGTAAATTCTCTTTCAAATTTCAATTATGAGAAAGTGGAAAAAATATGATCTCGTAGACCTTTGCTTGACCAGCCTTGAATAACGACCAAACTAGCTCCGAACATCATGAAAGTTGGTGTGCACTCTTAAGAATCTACCAAACGCGCAGATAAATCTATGATCAAATTTTAATTCCAAGAAATTGGTCAAAAGTGAAACTCCCTTGTGTTGTTTTGCTAAGCTTGGGATTAAACCGGGTGAAAATATTTCGCAACGTCGTGAAAGTTCATGTGCAAGCTTGTCTATCAAATGGACATCGAAATATCTGAGCAAATTTCAATTCTAAGAAACTGCTCAAAAGTGGAACTCTGTCGTGTGGTTTCACTACAGTTGGGCTTAAAAGGGGTCAAAATAATCGCTTGGAATGTTGCAAAATTTGGTGTGCATGATTGTTTATCCAATGGGCATCCAAATCTATGATCAAGTTTCCATTCTAAGAGGTACGTCAAAAGTGAAACTCCATCGTACAGTTTTTGTTAGGGTTTGGCTTAAAGGAGCTGAAAATAACTCTGAATATCGTGAAATTTTAATTCGAAGAAATTTATAAAAACGTGAAACTTCACCGTGCGGTTTCATAAAGGTTAGGGTTAAATGGGAAAAACAGCTCGAAACATCATGAAAGTTGGAGTGCACGCTTGTCTATCAAATGGGCATCCAAATTATGATCAAATTTCAATTGCGAGAAAATTGTCGAAAGTGAAACTTCGTCGTGCATTTTCATTAGAGTTCAGCTTAAAGCGGATCCAAATAGCTCAAAACATTGCAAAATTTGGTGTGCACGCTTGTATATCAAACAGGCATCCAAATCTATGACCAAATTTCAATTCTGGGAATTTGGTCAAAAGTGAAAGTCTGTCATGCGGTTTCGCCAAGGTTTGGCTTAAAGGAGGGAAAAAGAGCTCTGAACATCACTAAATTTGGCATGCACTCTTATCTACCAAATGGGCATCTAAATATATGATCATATTTCAATTCTAAGAAATTGGTCAAACAAGAAACTTTATCGTGCGCTTTCGCTAAGGTTGCACTTAAAGGGAGTGAAATAGATCGGAACGTCGTGAAAGATAGTATGTATGCTTGTTTATTGAAATGGGTACCTAAATCCACTTTCAAATTTCACTTCTGAAAAAGTCGACAAAAGTGCATATTTTAAACCTTGGTTTGACCATCCTTGATTAAGGGCCAAAATAGCTCCAAATCTCATAAAAATTGGTGTCAATGCCTATATTTGAAATGTGTATCTAAATCTACTTTAAAATTTGAATTTTCAGAAAATGGAAAAAATGCAACGTTTTAGGCCTTGGTTTGACAAAGTTTGACTAAGGTCCAAAATGGCTCGCAATCCCAAAAAAATCTACATGTAGGGATTATCTCTCAAATGGGTACCTAAATATAGTTTCAAATTTCAATTTCGAGAAAGTCAAGAAAAGTGCATTTCTTAGAACTTGGTTTGACCAACCTTAACTAAGTGCCGAAATAACTCGAAATTCACAAAAATATGTGTGCCTCTTAAATGCTAAGATAAATCTACGATCAAATGGGCATTCAAATTTATGATCAAATTTCAATTATAAGAAACTGCTCAAAAGTGAAACTTCGTCATGCGTTTTCGCTAGGGTTGGGCTTAAAGGTGGTCAAAATAGCTTGGAACGTTGCAAAAGTTGGAGTGCATGCTTTTTTATCTAATGGGCATCCAAATCTATGATCAAGTTTCAATTCTTAGAAGTTGGTCAAAAGTGAAACTCCATCAGGCAGTTTTGTTAGGGTTTGGCTTAAAGGAGTTGAAAATAACTCTAAACATCATGAAAGTTGAGGTGCACTCTTACCTTCCAAATGCACTTCTAAATCTATGATCAAATTTTAATTCTGAGAAATTGGTCAAGAGTGAAACTCTGTCATGCGGTTTTGCAAAGATTGGGGGTTAAAGGGAGTGAAAATAGCTCAAAACGTCGTGAAAGTTGGAGTGCACGGTTATCTATCAAATGGGCATCTAAATCTATGATCAAATTTCAATTCTGAGAAATTGGTTAGAAGTGAAACTCCATCGTGCATTTTCGCTAGAGTTGGGCTCGAAGGGGTCCAAATAGCTTAGACGATTGCAAAAGTTGGCCTACACGTTTTTATATCAAACGGGCATCTAAATCTCTGATCAAATTTCAACTCTAAGAATTTGGTCAAAAGTGAAACTACATCATCCGTTTTCGCTAAGCTTTGGCTTAAAGGAGCGGAAAATGGCTCTAAACATCACAAAATGTTTCATGCACTCTTATCTAACTAGAAATCTCACAAAAATCTGTGTGCACGCTTATCTACCAAATGGGCATATCGACGCTTTTGCTAAGGTTGCACTTAAATGGAGTGAAAATAGCTTGGATCCTTATGAAATTTGGTGTGTACACTTGTTTATTGAAATGGGTACCTAAGTCCACTTTCAAATTTTGATTCTGAAAAAGTCGACAAAAGTGCTTATTTACAACCTTAGTTTAACCATCCTTGATTAAGGGCCAAAGTAGCTCCAAATCTCATAAAAATACGTGCCAATGCCTATATTTGAAATGGGTATCTAAATCTACTTTAAAATTTTAATTTTGAGAAATTGAAAATAATGCAACGTTTTAGGCCTTGGTTTGCCGAAGTTTGATCGATGTCCAAAATGGCTTGCAATCCCCAAAAAATATACATGTATGCTTTATCTATGAAATGGATACCTAAATACAGTTTCAAATTTCAATTTCAAGAAAGTCAAGAAAAATGCATTTCCTAGAACTTCGTTTAACCAACCTTAACTAAGGGCTGAAATAACCCAAATATCACAGAAATATGTGTGCACGCTTATCTCTTAAATGGGTATCTAAATATACTATTACATTTGATTTCTAAGAAATTGGAAAAAAGTTCAATATTTTAGGCCTTGGTTTGACCAATTTTGACTAAGGACCAAAATAGCTTGAAATCCCCTCAGAGTTTGTTTGCATGGTTATCTCTCAAATGGGTATCTAAATTCTCTTTCAAATTGCAATTATGAGAAAGTCAGAAAAATATGATCTCTTAGACCTTTGCTTGCCCAGCCTTGAATAACGACCAAAATAGCTCCAAACGTCGTGAAAGTTGGCATGCACTCTTATCTACCAAATGCACAAATAAATCTACGATCAAATTTTAATTCTAAGAAATTGGTCAAAAGTGAAACTCCCTTGTGTTGTTTTGCTAAGGTTGGGCTTAAAATGGGTGAAAATATTTTGCAACGTCGTGAAATTTCATGTGCAATATTGTCTATCAAAGGGACATCCAAATCTATGATTGAATTTCATTTCTGAGAAACTGCTCAAAAGTGAAACTCTGTTGTGTAGTTTCACTAGGGTTGGGCTTAAAAGGGGTCAAAATAATAGCTTGAAACATTGCAAAATTTGCCGTGGATGATTTTTTATCCAATGGGCATCATAATCTATGATCAAGTTTCCATTCTAAGAAGTACGTCAAAAGTGAACCTCCATCGTACGGTTTTGTTAAAGGAGCTGAAAATAACTCTGAACATCATGAAAGTTGGCGTGCACACTTATCATTCAAATTAGCATCAAAAGATATGATCAAATTTTAATTACGATAAATTTGTAAAAAGTGGAACACTGTTGTGCGGTTTCGCAAAGGTTGGGGTTAAAGGGTGTGAAAATAGCTCGGAACGTCGTGAAAGTTGGAGTGCACGCTTGTCTATCAAATGGGCATCCAAATCTATGATCAAATTTCAATTGTGAGAAAATTGTCAAAAGTGAAACTTCATCATGCATTTTCGCTAGAGTTCAGCTTAAAGTGGGTCCAAATAGCTTGAAACATTAAAAAGTTTGGCGTGCATGGTTGTATATCAAACGGGTATCCAAATCTATGATCAAATTTCAATTCTCCGAATTTGGTCAAAAGTGAAACTCCGTCATGTGGTTTCGCTAAGGTTTGGCTTAAAGGAGGGAAAAAGAGCTCTAAACATCACTAAATTTGGCATGCACTCTTATCTACCAAATGGGCATCTAAATATATGATCATATTTCAATTCTAAGAAATTGGTCAAACGGGAAACTTTATTGTGTGCTTTCGATAAGGTTGCACTTAAAGGAAGTGAAATAGCTCGAAACGTCATGAAAGTTAGTGTGTACACTTGTTTATTGAAATGGGTATTTAAATCCACTTTCAAATTTCACTTTTGAAAAAGTCAACAAAAGTGCATATTTTCAACTTTTGTTTGACCATCCTTGAATGAGGGCCAAAATAGCTCCAAATCTCATAACAATAGTTGTCCATGCCTATCTTTGAAATGGGTATCTAAATCTACTTTAAAATTTGAATTTTCAGAAAATGGAAAAAATGCAATGTTTTAGGCCTTGGTTTGACGAAGTTTGATCGAGGTCCAAAATGGCTCACAATCCCAAAAAAATCTACATGTAGGGATTATCTCTCAAATGGGTACCTAAATATAGTTTCAAATTTCAATTTCAAGAAAGTCAAGAAAAGTGCATTTCTTAGAACTTGGTTTGACCAACCTTGACTAAGTGACAAAATGGGTATCTAAATCTACTTTTAAATTTGATTTCTAATGGGTATCTTTGAAATGGGTATCTAAATCTACTTCTAAATTTAATTCCAAGAAATTTGTCAAGAGTGAAACTCCGTCATGCGGTTTCGCTAAAATTGGGGTTACAGGGCGTGAAAACAGCTCAAAACGTCGTGAAAGTTGGAGTGCACGGTTATCTATCAAACGGACGTCCAAATCTATGATCAAATTTCAATTCTAAGAAATTAGTCAGAAGTGAAAATTCGTCGTTCATTTTCGCTAGAGTTGGGCTCGAAAAGGTCCAAATAGATTAAACCATTGCAAAAGTTGGCGTGCATGTTTTTATAATAAATGGCCATCCAATCAATGATCAAATTTCAAATCCGAGAATTTGGTCAAAAGTGAAACTCCATCATTCGATTTCGCTAAGATTTGGCTTAAAGGAGTGTAAAATGGCTTTGAGAAATTGGAAACAAATGCAACCTTTTATGTCTTGGTTTCACCAAGTTTGCCTAAGGTCCAAAATAACTCGAAATCCCCAGAAAGTTTGTATGCATGGTTATCTCGCAAATGGGTACCCAAATTCTCTTTCAAATTTCAACTACAAGAAAGCCGAAAAAATAACATCTCTTAGACCTTTACTTGACCAACCTTGAATAATGACCAAAATAGCTCTAAACATCATGAAAGTTAGCATGCACTCTTATCTACCAAATGTGCCGATAAATATATGATTAAATTTTAATTTTGAAAAATTAGTCAAATGTGAAACTCCGTTGTGCAATTTTGCTAAGGTTGGGCTTAAAAGGGTGTGAAAATATTTTGGAATGTCTCAAAAGTTTGCATGCACACTTGTTCATCAAATGGGCATCCAAATTTATGATCAAATTTAAATTCTAAGAAACTGCTCGAAAGTGAAACTCCTTCGTGCGGTTTTGATAGGGTTGGGCTTAAAGGGGGTCAAAATAGCTCAAAATGTCATGAAAGTTGGCATGCATGCTTGTCTATCCAATATGCATCTAAACCTGTGATTAGTTTTCAATTCTAAGAATTTGGTCAAAACTGAGACTGCATCTTGCAGTTTTGTTAGCGTTTGGCTTAAAGATGCCAAAAATAGCTCTGAACATCGTGTAAGTTGGCATGCACTCTTATCTTCCAAATGCGCATTTAAATCAATGATTAGATTTTAATTCAAAGAAATTGGTTAAAAGTGAAACTCCATTGTGCACGTTTTTATGTGTGCCTCTTAAATGGGTATCTAAATCTAATTTTAAATTTGATTTCTAATAAATTGGAAAAAAGTGCAACCTTTTATTCCTTGGTTTGACCAAGGTCCAAAATAGCTCGAATCTCCTAAAAGTGTGTATGCATGGTTATCTCTCAAATGGGTACCTAAATTTTCTTTCAAATTTCAGTTACAAGAGAGTAAAAAAAATAGCATCTCTTAGACCTTTTCTTGACCAACCTTGAATAATGACCAAAATAACTTTGAACATCGTGAAAGTTGGTGTGCATTGTTATCTACCAAATGTTAAGATAAATCTACGATCAAATTTTATTTCTGAGAAATTAGTCGAAAGTGAAAGTCTGTTGTATGATTTTGTTGAGGTTGGGATTAAAGGGGGTGAAATATTTTGGAACATCTCAAAATTTCGTTTGCACGCTTGTCTATCAAATGGGCATTCAAATCTATGATCAAATTTCAATTATATGAAACTGCTCAAAAGTGAAACTTTGTCATGCTTTTTCGCTAGGGTTGGGCTTAAAGGTGGTCAAAATAGCTTCAAACGTTGCGAAATTTGCCATGCATGCTTGTTCATCTAATGGGCATCCAAATCTATGATCAAGTTTCAATTATTAGAAGTTGGTCAAAAGCAAAACTCCATCGTGGGGTTTTGTTAGGGTTTGGCTTAAAGGAGTCGAAAATAACTCTAAACATCATGAAATTTGGTGTGCACTCTTATCTTCCAAATTCACATCTAAATCTATGATCAAATTTTAATTTCGAGAAATTTTTCAAGAGTGAAACTTTGTCATACGGTTTTGCTAAGATTGGGGTTACAGGTGGCGAAAATAGCTCAAAACGTCGCGAAAGTTGGAGTGCACGGTTATCTATCAAACGGGAATCCAAATCTATGATCAAATTTCAATTCTAAGAAATTATCGGAAGTGAAACTCCGTTGTTCGTTTTCGCTAGAATTAGGCTCGAAGGGGTCCAAATAGCTTGGACCATTGCAAAAGTTGGCGTGCACGTTTTTATATCAAACGGGCATCCAAATCTATGATCAAATTTTAGCTCTGACAATTTGGTCAAAAGTGAAACTCCGTCATTCGATTTCACTTCTTAAAAAGTCAACAAAAGTGCATATTTTCAACTTTTTTTTGACCATCCTTGAATGAGGGCTAGAGTAGCTCCAAATAGCATAAAAATAGGTGTCCATGCCTATCTTTGAAATGGGTATCTAAATCTACTTCAAAATTTGAATTTTAAGAAAGTGGGTAAAATGCAACATTTTAGGCCTTGGTTTGACAAAGTTTGACCGAGGTCCAAAATGGCTGGCAATCCCAAAAAAATCTACATGTAGGGATTATCTACCAAATGTTAAGATAAATCTACGATCAAATTTTAATTCTTAGAAATTAGTCAAAAGTGAAACTCTGTTGTATGGTTTAGATGAGGTTGGGATTAAAGGGGGTGAAATATTTTGGAACGTCTCAAAATTACACGTGCATGCTTGACTATCAAATGGGAATTGAAATCTATGATCAAGTTTCAATTATAAGAAACTACTCAAAAGTGAAACTTTGTCATTCGCTAGCGTTGGGCTTAAAGGTAGTCAAAATAGCTTGGAACGTTGCGAAAGTTGGTGTGCATACTTGTTTATCTAATGGGCATCCAAATCTATGATCAAGTTTCAATTCTTAGAAGTTGGTCAAAAGCGAAACTCCATTGTAGTTTTGTTAGGGTTTGGCTTAACGAAGTCGAAAATAACTCTGAACATCATGAAAGTTGGCGGCACTCTTATCTTCCAAATGCACATCTAAATCTATGATCAAATTTTAATTTCGATAAATTTGTCAAGAGTGAAACTCCGTCATGTGGTTTCGCTGAGATTGGGGTTACAGGAGGTGAAAATAGCTCAAAAAATCGTGAAAGTTGGAGTGCACGGTTATCTATCAAATGGGCATCCAAATCAATGATCAAATTTCAATCTGAGAAATTAGTCAGAAGTGAAACTCCGTCGTTCAGTTTTGCTAGAGTTGGGCTCGAAGGGGTCCAAATAGCTTGGACCATTGCAAAAGTTGGTGTGCACATTTTTATATGAAACCCACATCCAAATCTATGATGAAATTTCAACTCTGAAAATTTGGTCAATAGTGAAACTCGGTCATTTGATTTCGCTAAGTTTTGGCTTAAAGGAGGGGAAAATGGCTTTGAGAAATTGGAAACAAATAAAACCTTTTACGACTTGGTTTCACCAAGTTTGCGTAAGGTCCAAAATAGCTCAAAATCCCCTGAAAGTTTGTATGCATGGTTATCTCTCAAATGGGTACCTAAATTCTCTTTCAAATTTCAATTACAAGAAAGCCACAAAAATAACATCTCTTAAGCCTTTACTTGACCAACCTTGAATAACGACCAAAATATCTTCGAACATCATGAAAGTTAGCATGCACTCTTTTCTACCAAATGCACCGATAAATCTACGATTAAATTTTAATTTTGAGAAATTAGTCAAACGTGAAACTCCGTTGTGCGGGTTTGCTAAGGTTGGGCTTAAAGGGGGTGAAAATATTTTGGAATTTCTCAAAAGTTTGCATGCACACTTGTTCATCAAATGGGCATCAAAATTTATGATCAAATTTAAATTCTAAGAAACTGCTTGAAAGTGAAACTCCGTCGTGCGGTTTCGACAGGGTTGGACTTAAACGGGGTCAAAATAGCTCGAAACATCGCGAAAGTTGGCATGCATGCTTATCTATCCAATTATGCATCCAAACATATGATCAGGTTTCAATTCTGAGAATTTGGTCAAAGCTGAGATTGTATCATGCAGTTTTGTTATGGTTTGGCTTAAAGATGCTGAAAATAGCTCTCAACATCATGAAGGTTGGCATGCACTCTTATTTTCCAAATGCGCATTTAAATGTATGATTAAATTTTAATTCCAAGAAATTGGTTAAAATTAAACTCCATCGTGCACGTTTTTATGTGTGCCTCTTAAATGGGTATCTAAATCTACTTTTAAATTTGATTTCTAAGAAATTGGAAAAAGGTACAACCTTTTAGGCCTTGGTTTGACCAATTTTGAAGAAGGTCCAAAATAGCTCGAAATCCCCCAAAAGTGTGTATGCATGGTTATCTCTCAAATGGGTACCTAAATTCTCTTTAAAATTTCACTTACAAGGAAGTCGAAAAAATGAATCTCTTAGACCTTTTCTTGACCAACCTTGAATAATGACCAAAATAAATTCGAACATAATGGAAATTGGTGTGCACTATTATCTACCAAATGCTAAGATAAATTTAGGATCAAATCTTAATTCTGAGAAATTAGTCTAAAGTGAAACTCTGTTGTATGGTTTTGCTGAGGTTGGGATTAAACAGGGTGAAATATTTTGGAACGTCTTGAAATTTCACGTGCACACTTGTCTATCAAATGGACATTCAAATCTATGATCAAATTTCAATTATAAGAAACTGATCAAAAGTGAAACTCTGCTGTTCATTTTTTATAGAGTTGGGCTCAAAGGGGTCCAAATAGCTCAGACCATTGCACAAATTTGTGTGCACATTTTTATATCAAACGGGCGTCCAAATCTATGATCAAATTTCAACTCTGAGAATTTGGTCAAAAGTAAAACTCCGTCATTCGATTTCATTAAGGTTTGGCTTAAAGGAGGGGAAAATGGCTTTGAGAAATTGGAAACAAATACAACCTTTTAGGGCTTGGTTTCACCAAGTTTGCCTAAGGTCCAAAATAGCTCCAAATTCCTTGAAAGTTTGTTTGCATGGTTATGTTGCAAATGGGTACCTAAATTCTTTTTCAAATTTCAGTTACAAGAAAGATGAAAAAATAACATCTCTTAGACCTTTACTTGACCAACCTTGAATAACAACCAAAATAGCTCCGAACATCATGAAATTTAGCATGCCCTCTTATCCACCAAATGCGTCGATAAATCTACGATTAAATTTTAATTTTGAAAAATTAGTCAAACATGAAACTCCGTTGTGTGGGTTTGCTAAGGTTGGGCTTAAAGGGGGTGAAAATATTTTGGAATGTCTCAAAAGTTTACATGCACGCATGTTCATCAAATGGACATCCAAATTTATGATCAAATTTAAATTCTAAGAAACTTCTTGAAAGTGAAACTCCATCATGTGGTTTCGACAGGGTTGGGCTTAAAGCGGGGAAAAATAGCTTGAAACGTCGTAAAAAATGGCGTGCATGCTTGGGATTAAAAAGGGTGAAATATTTTGGAACGTCTCGAAATTTTGCATGCACGCTTGTCTGTCAAATGGACATTCAAATCTATGATCAAATTTCAATTATAAGAAACTGCTCAAAAGTGAAACTTCGTCATGCGTTTTCGCTAGGGTTGGACTTAAAGGTGGTCAAAATAGCTTGGAACGTTGTGAAAGTTGGTGTGCATGCTTGTTTATCTAATGGGCATCCAAATCTATGATCAATGTTCAATTCTTAGAAGTTGGTCAAAAGTGAAACTCCATCGTGCGGTTTTGTTAGGGTTTGGCTTAAATGAGTCGAAAATAACTCTGAACATCATTAAAGTTGGCGTGCACTCTTATCTTCCAAATGCACATCTAAATCTATGATCAAATTTTAATTTCGAGAAATTTTTCAAGAGTGAAACTCCGTCATGCGGTTTCACTAAGATTGGGGTTACAGGGGGTGAAAATAGCTCAAAACATCACGGAAGTTGGAGTGCACGGTTATCTATCAAACGGGCATCCAAATCTATGATCAAATTTCGATTCTGAGAAATTAGTCAGAAGTGAAACTTCTTCGTTCATTTTCGCTAGAGTTGGGCTCGAAGGGGTCCAAATAGCTTGGACCACTGCAAAAGTTGGCGTGCACGTTTTTATATCAAACGGGCATCCAAATCTATGATCAAATTTCAACTCCGAGAATTTGGTCAAAATTAAAACTCCATCATTCGATTTCGCTAAGGTTTTCCTTAAAGGAAAAACTGCAAGCTTTTAGGCCTTGGTTTGACCAAGTATGAGCAAATTTGAATTCTGAGAAACTGCTCAAAAGTGAAACTCTGTCGTGTGGTTTCTCTAGGGTTGGGCTTAAAAGGGGCCAAGATAATAGCTCGAAACATTGCAAAATTTGGCATGCATGATTGTTTATCCAATGGGCATCCAAATCTATAATCAAGTTTCTATTCCAAGAAGTACGTCAAAAGTGAAACCCGATCGTACAATTTTGTTAGGGTTTGGCTTAAAGGAGCTATAAATAACTATGAACATCGTGAAATTTGGCGTGCACACATATCATCCAAATGCGCATCAAAAGATATGATGAAATTTTAATTACGAGAAATTTGTAAAAAGTGAAACACTATCATGCAGTTTCGCAAAGGTTGGGGTTATAGGTGGTCAAAATAGCTTGGAACGTTGCGAAAGTTGGAGTGCATGGTTTTTTATCTAATGGGCATCCAAATCTATGATCAAGTTTCAATTCTTAGAAGTTGGTCAAAAGCGAAACTCCATCGTGCGGTTTTGTTAGGGTTTGGCTTAAAGGAGTCGAAAATAACTCTGAACATCATGAAAGTTGGCGTGCACTCTTGTATTCCAAATGCACATCTAAATCTATGATCAAATTTTAATTTCGAGAAATTTGTCAAGAGTGAAACTCCGTCATGCGGTTTTGCTAAGATTGGGGTTACACGGTGTGAAAATAGCTCAAAACGTCACGAAAGTTGGAGTGCACGGTTATCTATCAAATGGGCATCCAAATATATGATCAAATTTCAATCTGAGAAATTAGTCAGAAGTGAAACTCTGTAGTTCATTTTCGCTAGAGTTGGGCTCGAAGGGGTCCAAATAGCTCAGACCATTGCAAAAGTTGGCATGCACGTTTTTATATGAAACGGGCATCCAAATCTATGATCAAATTTCAACTTTGAGAATTTGGTCAAAAGTGCAACTCCGTCATTCTATTTCGCTAAGTTTTGGCTGAAAGGAGGGGAAAGTGGCCTAGAGAAATTGGAAACAAATACAACATTTTAGGGCTTGGTTTCACCAAGTTTGCCTAAGGTCCAAAATATCTCGAAATCCCCTGAAAGTTTGTATGCGTGGTTATCTCTCAAATTGGTACCTAAATTCTCTTTCAAATTTCAATTACAAGAAAGCCGAAAAAATAACATCTCTTAGACCTTTACTTGACCAACCTTGAATAACGACCAAAATAGCTCCGAACATCATGAAAGTTAGCATGCATTGTTATCTACCAAATGCACCGATAAATCTACGATTAAATTTTAATTTTGAGAAATTAGTCAAACGTGAAACTCCATTGTGCGGTTTTGCTAAGGTTGGGCTTAAAGGGGGAGAAAATATTTTGGAATGTCTCAAAAGTTTGCATGCATGCATGTTCATCAAATGGGCATCAAAATTTATGATCAAATTTAAATTCTAAGAAACTACTCGAAAGTGATACTCCATCGTGTGGTTTCGACAGGATTGGGCTTAAAGGGGCTCAAAATAGCTCGAAACGTTGCGAAAGTTGGCGTGCATGCTTGTCTATCCAATATGCATCCAAACATATGATCAGGTTTCAATTCTGAGAATTTGGTCAAAGTTGAGACTGCATTGTGCAGTTTTGTTATGGTTTGGCTTAAAGATGCCAAAAATAGCTTTGAACATCATGAAAGTTGGCATGTACTCTTATTTTCCAAATGCACATTTAAATCTATGATTAAATTTTAACTCCAAGAAATTGATTAAAAGTGAAACTCCGTCGTTAACGTTTTTATCTGTTCCTCTTAAATGGGTATCTAAATCTAGTTTTAAATTTGATTTTTAAGAAATTGGAAAAAAGTGCAACCTTTTAGGCCTTGGTTTGACCAAGGTCCAAAATAGATCGAAATCCCCTGAAAGTGTGTATGCATGGTTATCTCTCAAATGGGTACCTAAATTCTTTTTCAAATTTCACTTACAAGAAAGTCGAAAAAATAGCATCTCTTAGACCTTTGCTTGACCAACCTTGAATAAGGACCAAAATAATTTCTAACATCATGGAAGTTGGTGTGCACTGTTATCTACCAAATGCTAAGATAAATCTACAATCAAATTTTAATTCTAAGAAATTAGTCAAAAGTGAAACTCTGTTGTATGGTTTTGCCGAGGTTGGGATTAAAGGGGGTGAAATATTTTGGAACGTCTCGAAATTTTGCATGCATGCTTTTCTATCAAATGGACATTCAAATCTATGGTCGAATTTCCATTCTTAGAAGTTTCAATTCTTAGAAGTTTATCTAATGGGCATCCAAATCTATGATCAAGTTTCAATTCTTAGAAGTTGGTCAAAAGCGAAACTCCATTGTGTGGTTTTGTTAGGGTTTGGCTTAAAAGGAGTTGAAAATAACTCTGAACATCATGAAAGTTGGCATGCACTCTTATCTTCCAAATGCACATCTAAATCTATGATCAAATTTTAATTTCAAGAAATTTGTCAAGAGTGAAACTCCGTCATGTGGTTTCGCTAAGATTGGGGTTACAAGGTGTGAAAATAGCTCAAAACGTCACGAAAGTTGGAGTGCACGGTTATCTATCAAACAGGCATCCAAATATATGATCAAATTTCAATTCTGAGAAATTAGTCAGAAGTGAATCTCTGTTGTTCATTTTCGCTAGAGTTGGGCTCGAAGGGGTCCAAATAGCTCGGACCATTGCAAAAGTTGGCGCGCAATTTTTTATATCAAACGGGCATCGAAATCTATGATCAAATTTAAAATCCAAGAATTTAGTCAAAATTGAAACTCCATCATTCGATTTCGCTAAGGTTTACCTTAAAGGAAAAACTGCAAGCTTTTAGGCCTTGGTTTGACCAAGTATGAGCAAATTTGAATTCTGAGAAACTGCTCAAAAGTGAAACTCTGTCGTGCGGTTTCTCTAGGGTTGGGCTTAAAAGGGGTCAAGATAATAGCTCGAAACGTTGCAAAATTTGGCGTGTATGATTGTTTATCCAATAGGCATCCAAATCTATAATCAAGTTTCTATTCCAAGAAGTACGTCAAAAGTGAAACTCAATTGTACAATTTTGTTAGGGTTTGTCTTAAAGGAGCTGAAAAGAACTACGAACATCGTGAAATTTGGTGTGCACACTTATCATCCAAATGCCCATCAAAAGATATGATCAAATTTTAATTTTGAGAAATTTGTAAAAAGTGAAACCCTTTCGTGTGGTGTCGCAAAGGTTGGGGTTAAAGGGGGTGAAAATAGGTCGGAATGTCATGAAAGTTGGAGTGCATGATTTTCTATCAAATGGGCATCCAAATCTATGATCAAATTTCAATTATGGGAATTTGGTCAAAAGTGAAACTCCATCATGCGGTTTCGCTAAGGTTTGGCTTAAAGGATGGAAAAAGAGCTCTGAACAGCACTAAATTTGCCATGTACTCTTATCTACCAAATGGGCATCTAAATCTATGATGATATTTCAATTCTAAGAAATTGGTCAAAAGAAAAACTTTATCGTGGGATTTTGCTAAGGTTGCACTTAAAGGGAGTGAAATAGCTCAGAATGTCACAAAAGTTAGCATGTACGCTTATTTATTGAAATGGGTACATAGATTTACTTTCAAATTTCACATCTTAAAAAGTCAACAAAAGTCCATCTTTTCAGCTTTTGTTTGACCATCTTTGAATGAGGGCCAAAATAGCTCCAAATAGCTTAAAAATAGGTGTCCATGCCTATCTTTGAAATGGGTATCTAAATCTACTTCAAAATTTGAATTTTAAGAAAATGGAAAAAATGCAACGTTTTAGGCCTTGGTTTGAGAAAGTTTGACTGAGGTCCAAAATGGATCGTAATCCCAAAAAAATATACATGTAGGGATTATCTCTCAAATGGGTACCTAAATACAGTTTCAAATTTCAATTTTGAGAAAGCCAAGAAAAGTGCATTTCTTAGAACTTGGTTTGACCAACCTTAACTAAGTGCCGAAATAACTTGAAATTCACAAAAATATGTGTGCCTCTTAAATGGGCATCTAAATCTACTTTTAAATTTGTTTTCTAAGAAATTGGAAAAAAGTGCAACCTTTTAGGCCTTGGTTTGACCAAGTTTGAACAAGGTCCAAAATAGCTCGAAATCCCCTGAAAGTGTGTATGCATGGTTATCTCTCAAATGGGTATCTAAATTCTCTTTTAAATTTCAATTACAAGAAAGTTGAAAAAATAGTTCTCTTAGACCTTTGCTTGACCAACCTTGAATAACGACCAAAATAAACTTTGAACTTCGTGAAAGTTGGTGTGCACTTTTATCTACCAAATGTTAAGATAAATGTACGATCAAATTTTAATTCTTAGAAATTAGTCAAAAGTGAAACTCTGTTGTATGGTTTAGATAAGGTTGGGATTAAAGGGAGTGAAATATTTTGGAACGTCTCAAAATTTCGCATGCATGCTTGTCTATCAAATGGGCATTGAAATCTATGATCAAATTTCAATTATAAGAAACTACTCAAAAGTGAAACTTTGTCATGCGTTTTCGCTAGGGTTGGGCTTAAAGGTGGTCAAAATAGCTTTTCATGTTGCAAAATTTGGTGTGCATGCTTGTTTATCTAATGGGCATCCAAATCTATGATCAAGTTTCAATTCTTAGAAGTTGGTCGAAAGCGAAACTCCATTGTGCAGTTTTATTAGGGTTTGGCTTGAAGGAGTCGAAAATAACTCTGAACATCATGAAAGTTGGTGTGCACTCTTATCTTCCATATGCGCATCTAAATCTATGATCAAATTTTAATTCCGAAAAATTGGTCAAGAGTGAAACTTTGTCATGTGGTTTTGCTAAGTTTGGGGTTAAAGGGGGTGAAAATAGCTCAAAACGTCGTGAAAGTTGGAGTGCATGGTTATCTATGAAACAGACATCCAAATCTATGATCAAATTTCAATTCTGAGAAATTGGTTAGAAGTGAAGCTCCGTCATGCATTTTCACTAGAGTTGGGGTCGAAGGGGTCCAAATAGCTCGGACCATTGCAAAAGTTGGCGTGCACATTTTTATATCAAACAGGCATCCAAATATATGATCAAAATTCAACTTCGAGAATTTGGTCAAAAGTGAAACTCCATCATTCGATTTTGCTAAGGTTTGGCTTAAAGGACTGGAAAATGGCTGTGAAATTGGAAACAAATGCAACCTTTTCGGCCTTTGTTTCACCAAGTTTGCCTAAGGTCTAAAATAGCTCGAAATCCCCTGAAAGTTTGTATGCACGGTTATCTCTCAACTGGTTACCTAAATTCTTTTTCAAATTTCAATTACAAGAAAGCCGAAAAAATAACATCTTTTAGACCTTTACTTGACTAACCTTGAATAACGACCAAAATAGCCCTGAACATCATGAAAGTTAGCATGCACTCTTATCTACCAAATGCGCCAATAAATCTACGATTAAATTTTAATTTTGAGAAATTAGTCAAACGTGAAACTCCGTTGAGTAGTTTTTCTAAGGTTGGGCTTAAAGCGGGTGAAAATATTTCTCAACGTCGTGAAATTTCATGTGCAATCTTGTCTATCAAATGGACATCCAAATCTATGAGCAAATTTCAATTCTGAGAAACTGCTCAAAAGTGAAACTCTCTCGTGCGGTGTCACTAGGGTTGGGCTTCAAAGGGGTCAAAATAGCTTGGAACGTTGCAAAATTTGGCATGCATGATGATTTTTTATCCAATGGGCATCCAAATCTATGATCAAGTTTCCGTTCTAGGAAGTATGTCAAACGTTAACCTCCATCGTACATTTTTGTTAGGTTTTGGCTTAAAGGAGATGAAAATAACTCTGAACATCATGAAAGTTGGCGTGCACACTTATCATCCAAAATGGCTCGCAATCCCAAAAAAATATAGATGTAGGGATTATCTCTCAAATGGGTACCTAAATACAGTTTCAAATTTCAATTTCATGAAAGTCAAGAAAAGTGCATTTCTTAGAACTTGGCTTGACCAACCTTGACTAAGTGTTGAAATGAGTATCTAAATCTACTTTTAAATTTGATTTCTAAGAAATTGGACTTTTAGGCCGTGGTTTGACAAAATTTGACCAAGATCCAAAATAGCTCAAAATTCCCTGAAAGTGTGTATGCATGGTTATCTCCCAAAGGGGTACCTAAATTCTCTTTCAAATTTAAATTACAAGAAAGTAAAAAAAATAGCATCTCTTAGACCTTTGCTTGACCAACCTTAAATAATGAGAAAAATAACTTCGAACATCGTGAAAGTTGGTTACAGGGGGTGAAAATAGCTCAAAACATCGCGAAAGTTGGTGTGCATGGTTATCTATCAAACGGGCATCCAAATCTATGATCAAATTTCAATTCTTAGAAATTAGTTAGAAGTGAAACTTTGTTGTTCATTTTCGCTAGAGTTGGGCTTGAAGGGGTCCAAATAGCTCGGACCATTGCAAAAGTTGGCGTGCACGTTTTTATATCAAACGGGCATCCAAATATATGATCAAATTTCAACTCCGAGAATTTGGTCAAAAGTGAAACTCTGTCATTCGATTTCGCTAAGGTTTGGCTTAAAGGAGGGGAAAATGGCTTTGCAAAATTGGAAACAAATGCAACCTTTTAGGGCTTGGTTTCACCAAGTTTGCCTAAGGTCCAAAATAGCTCGAAATCCCCTAAAATTTTTTATACATGGTTATCTCTTGAATGGGTACCTAAATTCTCTTTCAAATTTCAATTACAAGAAAGCCGAAAAAATAACATCTCTTAGACCTTTACTTGACCAACCTTGAATAAGGACCAAAATAGCTCCAAACATCATGAAATTTAGCATGCACTCTTATCTACCAAATGAGCTGATGAATCTACGATTAAATTTTAATTTTGATAAGTTAGTCAAACGTGAAACTCCGTTGTGCGGTTTTGCTAAGGTTGGGCTTAAAGGGGGTGAAAATATTTTGGAATGTCTCAAAAGTTTGGGGTGGTTTTGCTGAGGTTGGGATTAAAGGGGGTGAAATATTTTGGAATGTCTCGAAATTATTGCGTGCATGCTTGTCTATCAAATTGGCATTCGAATCTACGATCAAATTTCAATTATAAGAATCATCTCAAAAGTGAAACTTCGTCATGTATTTTCACTAGGGTGGGGCTTAAAGGTGGTCAAAATAGCTTGGAACATTGCGAAAGTTGGTGTGCATTATTGTTTATCTAATGGGCATCCAAATCTTTGATCAAGTTTCAATTCTTAGAAGTTGGTCAAAAGTGAACCTCCATCATGTTGTTTTTTTAGGGGTTTGGCTTAAAGGAGTCGAAAATAACTCTGAACATCATGAAATTGGTGAGCACTCTTATCTTCCAAATGTATATCTACATCTATGATCAAATTTTAATTCCAAGAAATTGGTCAAAAGTGAAACTTCGTCATGCGGTTGCGCTAAGATTGGGGTTAAAGTGGGTGAAAATGGCTCAAAACGTCGTGAAAGTTGGAGTGCATGCTTATCTATCAAACATGCATCCAAATCTATGATCAAATTTAATTTTTGAGAAATTGGTCAGAAGTGAAACTCTATCGTGCATTTTTGCTAGAGTTGGGCTCAAAGGGGTCCAAATAGCTCGGACCATTGCAAAAGTTAGTGTGCATGTTTTTTATGTCAAACGGGCATCCAAATCTCTGATCAAATTTCAACTCCAAGAATTTGGTCAAAAGTGAAACTCCATCATTCAATTTCGATAAGGTTTGGCATAAAGGAGGGGAAAACGGCTCTGAGAAATTGGAAACAAATGCAACCTTTTATTCCTTGGTTTCACCAAGTTTTCCTAAGGTCCAAAATAGCTCAAAATCATTTGACCAACCTTAACTAAGGGCTGAAATAACCCGAAATCCCCTCAGAGCTTGTATGCATGGTTATGTCACAAATGCGTATCTAAATTCTCTTTCAAATTTCAATTATGAGAAAGTCAAAAAAATATGATCTCTTAGACCTTTGCTTGACCAACCTTGAATAAGGACCAAAATAGCTCTGAACGTCGTGAAAGTTGGCATGCACTCTTATCTACCAAATGCGCAGATAAATCTACGATCAAATTTTAATTCTGAAAAATTGGTGAAAAGTGAAACTCCCTTGTGTTGTTTTGCTAAGGTTGGGCTTAAAGCGGGTGAAAATATTTCGCAACGTCATGAAAGTTCATGTGCAAGCTTGTCTATCAATTGGACATCCAAATCTATGAACAAATTTCAATTATGAGAAACTGCTCAAAAGTGAAACTCTGTCGTGTTGTTTCACTAGGGTTGGGCTTAAAAGGGGTCAAAATAATAGCTCAGAACATTGCAAAATTTGGTGTGCATGATTGTTTATCCAATGGGAATCCAAATCTATGATCAAGTTTCCATTCTAAGAAGTACGTCAAAAGTGAAACTCCATCGTACACTCTTGTTACGGTTTGGCTTAAAAGAGATGAAAATAACTCTGAACATCGTGAAAGTTGGCGTGCACGCTTATCATCCAAATGCACATCAAAAATATGATCAAATTTTAATTCCGAGAAATTTGTAAAAAGTAAAACTACGTCGTCCGGTTTCACAAAGGTTGGGGTTAAACGGGGTGAAAATAGCTCGAAACGTCATGAAAGTTGGAGTGCACGCTTGTCTATCAAATGGGCATCCAAATCTATGATCAAATTTCAATTGCGAGAAAATTGTCAAAAGTGAAACTTTGTCGTGCATTTTCGCTAGAGTTCGGCTTAAACTGGGTCTGAATAGCTCGAAACATTGAAAAATTTGGCATGCATGGTTGTATATCAAACGGGCATCCAAATCTATGATCAAATTTCAATTCTAGAAATTTGGTCAAAAGTGAAACTCCGCCATGCAGTTTTGCTAAGGTTTGGCTTAAAGGAGGGAAAAAGAACTCTAAACATCACTAAATTTGGCATGCACTCTTATCTACCTAATGGGAATCTAAATCTATGATCATATTTCAATTCTAAGAAATTGGTCAAAAGAGAAACTTTATCGTGCATTTTCTCTAAGGTTGCACTTAAAGGGACTGAAATAGCTCAGAACGTCGCGAAAGTTAGCGTTTACGTTTGTTTATTGAAATGGGTACCTAAATCCACTTTCAAATTTCACTTCTGAAAAAGTCAACAAAAGTGCATCTTTTCAACTTTTGTTTGACCATTCTTTAATGCGGGCCAAAATAGCTCCAAATCTCATAAAAATAGGTGTCCATGCCTATCTTTGAAATGGGTATCTAAATCTACTTTAAAATTTGAATTTTCAAAAAATGGAAAAAAATACAACCTTTTAGGCCTTGTTTGACGAAGTTTGACTGAGGTCCAAAATGGCTCGCAATCCCAAAAAAATCTACATGTAGGGATTATCTCTCAAATGGGTACCTAAATACAGTTTCAAATTTCAATTTTGAGAAAGTCAAGAAAAGTGGATTTCTTAGAACTTGGTTTGACCAACCTTAACTAAGTGTCGAAATAACTCAAAAATCGCAAAAATATGTGTGCCTCTTAAATGGGTATCTAAATCTACTTTTAAATTTGATTTCTAAGAAATTGGAAAAAAGTGCAACCTTTTAGGCCTTGGTTTGACCAAGTTTGACTGAGGTCCAAAATAGCTCAAAATCCTGTGAAGGTGTGTATGCATGGTTATCTCTCAAATGGGTACCTAAATTCTCTTTCAAATTTCAATTACAAGAAAGTCGAAAAAATAGCATCTTTAGACCTTAGCTTGACCAACCTTGAATAACAACCAAAATAGCTTCGAACATCCTGAAAGTTGGTGTGCACTGTTATCTACCAAATGATAAGATAATTCTATGATCAAATTTTAATTCTGAGAAAGTAGTCAAAAGTGAAACTCGATTGTATGGTTATGCTAAGGTTGAGATTATAGGGGGTGAAATAGTTTGGAACATCTCGAAATTTCGTGTTCACGCTTGTCTTTCAAATGGGCATTCGAATCTATTATCAAATTTCAATTATAAGAAAATGCTCAAAAGTGAAACTTCATCATGCGTTTTCGCTAGGGTTGTGCTTAAAGGTGGTAAAAATAGCTTGAAAAGTTGCAAAAGTTGGCGTGCATGCTTGTTTATCTAATGGGCATCCAAATCTATGATCAAGTTTCAATTATTAGAAGTTGGTCAAAAGGGAAACTCCATCGTGTGGTTTTGTTAGCGTTTGGCTTAAAGGAGTCGAAAATAACTCTGAACATCATGAAAGTTGGCATGCACTCTTATCTTCCAAATGCACATCTAAATCTATGATCAAATTTTAATTCTAAGAAATCAGTCAAGAGTGAAACTCCGTCATGCGGTTTCACTAAGATTGGGGTTAAAGGGGGTGAAAATAGCTCAAAACGTCGCAAAAGTTGAAGTGCACACTTATCTATCGAACGGGCATCCAAATCTATGATCAAATTTCAATTCTGAGAAATTGGTCAGAAGTGAAACTCTGTCGTGCATTTTCACTAGAGTTGGGCTCAAAGGGGTCCAAATAGCTCGGACCATTGCAAAAGTTGGCATCCACGTTTTTATATCAAATGGGCATCCAAATCTATGATCAAATTTCAACTCCGAGAATTTGGTCAAAAGTGAAACTCCATCATTCGATTTCACAAAGGTTTGGCTTAAAGGAGGGGAAAATGGCTTTGAAAAGTTGGAAACAAATGCAACCTTTTAGGCCTTGGTTTCACCAAGTTTGCCTAAGGTACAAAATAGCTCAAAATCATTTGAAAGTTTGTATGCATGGTTATCTCTCAAATGGGTACCTAAATTCTCTTTCAAATTTCAATTACAAGAAAGTTGAAAAAATAACATCTCTTAGACCTTTACATGACAAACCTTGAATAATGACCAAAATGGCTCTGAACATAATGAAAGTTAGCATGCACTTTTATCTACCAAATGCGTCGATAAATCTATGATAAATTTTAATTTTGAGAAATTAGTCAAACGTGAAACTCCATTGTGCGGTTTTGCTAAGGTTGGGCTTAAAAGCAGTGAAAATATTTTGGAATGTCTCAAAGGTTTGCATGCATGCTTGTTCATCAAATGGGCATCCAAATTTATGATCAAATTTAAATTCTAAGAAACTGCACAAAACTAAAAATCCGTCGTGGAGTTTCAATAGGGATGGGCTTAAAGGGGGAGAAAATAGCTCAGAATGTTGTGAAAGTTGGCGTGCATGCTTGTCTATCCAATATGCATCCAAACTTATCATCAAGTTTCAATTCTAAGAATTTGGTCAAAGCTAAGACTCCATCGTGCAGTTTTGTTAGGGTTTGGCTTAAAGATGCTGAAAATAGCTCTCAACATCGTGAAAGTTGGCATGAACTCTTATCTTCCAAATGCGCATTTAAATCTATGATTAAATTTTAATTCCAAGACATTGGGTAAAAGTGAAAATCCGTTGTGCGGTTTTGCTAAGGTTGGGGTTAAAGGGGGTGAAAATAGATAGGAGTGTCATGAAAGTTGGAGTGCATGCTTCTCTATCAAATGGGCATCCAAATCTATGATCAAATTTCAATTCTAAGAAATTGGTGAGAAGTGAAACTCCATCGTGCATTTTCGCTAGAGTTGGGCTCAAAGGGTCCAAAATAGCTCGGAACATTGCAAAATTTAGTGTGCATGTTTTTATATCAAATGGGCATCCAAATCTATGATCAAATTTCAACTCCGAGAATTTGGTCAAAAGTGAAACTCCATCATTCGATTTCACTAAGGTTTGACTTAAAGGAGGGGAAAATAGCTCTGAACATCACAAAACTTTTCATGCACTCTTATCTAACTATAAATCTAGCAAAAATATGTGTGCATGCTTATATACCAAATGGGGATATCGACGCTTTCACTAAGGTTGCACTTAAAGGGAGTGAAAATAGCTCGCAACGTTACGAAAGTTGGCGTGTACGCTTGTTTATTGAAATGGGTAACTAAATCCACTTTCAAATTTCAATTCTGAAAAAGTCGACAAAAATGCATATTTTCAACCTTGGTTTGACCATCCTTGATTAAGGGCCCAAATAGCTCCAAATCTCAAAGAAGTAGGTGTTAATGCCTATATTTGAAAGGGTATCTAAATCTACTTTAATGTTTGAATTTTGAGAAATATAAAATAATGCAACGTTTTAGGCCTTGGTTTGATGAAGTTTGACCGATGTCCAAAATGGCTCGCAATCCCCACAAAATATATATGTCTACTTTATCTACCAAATGGATACCTAAATACAGTTTCAAATTTCAATTTCGAGAAAGTCAAAAAAAGTGCATTGTTTAGAACTTCGTTTGAGCAACCTTAACTAAGGGCTGAAATAACTCGAAATCTCACAAAAATATGCATGCACACTTATCTCTTAAATGGGTATCTAAATATACTTTTACATTTGATTTCTAAGAAATTGGAAAAAAGTGCAAGATTTTAGGCCTTGGTTTGACCAAGTTTTACTAAGGTCCAAAATGGCTCGAAATCCCTTCAGAGTTTGTATGCATGGTTATCTCTCAAATGGGTATTTGAATTCTCTTTCAAATTTCAATTATGAGAAAGTCGCAAAAATATGATCTCTTAGACCTTTGCTTGACCAGCCTTGAATAACAACCAAAATAGCTCCGAACATCGTGAAAGTTGGCATGCACTCTTATCTACCAAATGCACAGATAAATCTACGATCAAATTTTAATTTTGAGAAATTGGTCAAAAGTGAAACACCCTTGTGTTGTTTTGCTAAGGTTGGGTTTAAAGCGGGAGAAAATATTTTGCAACGTCGTGAAAGTTCATGTGCAAGCTGGTCTATCAAATGGACATCCAAATCTATCAGCAAATTTCAATTCTGAGAAACTCCTCAAAAGTGAAACTCTGTCGTGTGGTTTCACTAGGGTTGGGCTTAAAAGGGGTCAAAATAATAGCACGGAACATTGCAAAATTTGGCGTGCATGATTGTTTATCTAATGGGCATCCAAATCTATGAGAAGTTTTCCATTCTAAGAAGTATGTCCAAAGTGAAACTCCATCGTACAGTTTGTTACAATTTTTCTTAAAGGAGCTGAAAATAACTATGAACATCATGAAAGTTGGCATGCATGCTTATCATTCAAATGCGCATCAAAATATATGATCAAATTTTAATTTTGAGAAATTTGTAAAAAGTGAAACTCCAGCGTGTGGTTTCGCAAAGGTTGGGGTTAAAGGGGTTGAAAATAGCTTGGAACGTCGTGAAAGTTGGAGTGCATGCTTGTCTATCAAATGGGCATCAAAATCTATAATCAAATTTCAATTGCGAGAAAATTGTCAAAAGTGAAACTTCATCGTGCATTTTCGCTAGAGTTTGACTTAAAGCCGGTCCAAATAGCTCGAAACATTGCAAAATTTGGCATGCACACTTGTATAGAAAACGGGCATCCAAATCTATGATCAAATTTCAATTCTGGGAATTTGGTCAAAAGTGAAACTCCGCCATGCGGTTTCGCTAAGGTTTAGCTTAAAGAAGGGAAAAAGAGCTCTAAACATTTCTAAATTTGGCATGCACTCTTATCTACCAAATGGGCATCTAAATCTATGATCATATTTCAATTCTAAGAAATTGGTCAAAAGAGAAACTTTATCGTGTGCTTTCACTAAGGTCGCACTTAAAGGGAGTGAAATAACTCGAAACATCATGAAAGTTAGCGTGTATGCTTGTTTATTGAAATGGGTACCTAAATCCACTTACAAATTTCACTTCTGAAAAAGTCAACAAAAGTGCATCTTTTCAAATTTTGTTTGACCATCCTTGAATGAGGGCCAAAATATCTCCAAATCTCATAAAGATAGGTGTCCATGCCTATCTTTGAAATGGGTATCTAAATCTACTTTAAAATTTGAATTTTCAGAAAATGGAAAAAATGCAATGTTCTAGGCCTTGGTTTGACGAAGTTTGATCGAGGTCCAAAATGGCTCACAATCCCAAAAAAATCTACATGTAGGGATTATCTCTCAAATGGGTACCTAAATACAGTTTCAAATTTCATTTTCGAGAAAGTCAAGAAAAGTGCATTTCTTAGAACTTGGTTTGACCAACCTTAACTAAGTGCCCAAATAACTCGAAATTTACAAAAATATGTGTACCTCTTAAATGGGTATCTAAATCTACTTTTAAATTTTATTTCTAAGAAATTGGAAAAAAGTGCAACCTTCTAGGCCTTGGTTTGACCAAGTTTGACTAAGGTCCAAAATAGCTCGAAATCCCTTGAAGGTGTGTATGCATGGTTATCTCTCAAATGGGTACCTAAATTCTCTTTCAAATTTCAATTACAAGAAAGTCAGAAAAATAGCATCTCTTAGACCTTTCCGTGACCAACCTTCAATAACGACGAAAATAACTTCGAACATCATGAAAGTTGGGGTGCACGAAATTTTGCGTGCACGCTTGTCTATCAAACGCGCATTCGAATCTATGATCAAATTTGAATTATAAGAAACTGTTAAAAAGTGAAACATCGTCATGCGTTTTCGCTAGGCTTTGGCTTAAAGGTGGTCAAAATAGCTTGGAACATTGGGAAAGTTGGCATGCATGCTTGTTTATCTAATGGGCATCCAAATCTATGATCAAGTTTCAATTCTTAGAAGTTGATCAAAATTGAAACTCCATCGTGCGGTTTTGTTAGGGTTTGGCTTAAAGGAGGTGAAAATAACTCTCAACATCATGAAAGTTGGCGTGCACTCTTATCTTCCAAATGCACATCTAAATCTATGATCAAATTTTAATTCCGAGAAATTGGTCAAGAGTGAAACTTCGTCATGTGGTTTCGCTATGATTGGGGTTAAAGGGGGTGAAAATAACTCAAAACGTCACGAAAGTTGGAGTGCATGCTTATCTATCAAATGGCTATCCAAATCTATGATCAAATTTCAATTCGGAGAAATTGGTCAGAAGTGAAACTCCATCGTGCATTTTCACTAGAGTTGGGCTCAATGGGGTCCAAATAGCTCAGACCATTGCAAAATTCAGCGTGCACGTTTTTATATCAAACGGGCATCCTAATCTATGATCAAATTTGAACTCTGAGAATTTGGTCAAAAGTGAAACTCCACCATTCGATTTTTCTAAGGTTTGGCTTAAACGAGGGGAAAATGGCTCTGAGAAATTGGAAACAAATGCAACCTTTTAGGCCTTGGTTTCACCAAGTTTGCCTCAGTTCCAAAATAGCTCGAACCCCCTGAAAGTTTGTATGCATGGGTTATCTCTCAAATGGGTACCTAAATTCTCTTTAAATTTTCAATTACAAGAAAGCCGAAAAAATAACATCTCTTAGACCTTTACTTGAACAACCTTGAATAACGACCAAAATGGCTCAGAACATCATGAAAGTTAGCATGCACTCTTATCTACCAAATGTGTCGATAAATCTCTGATTAAATTTTAATTTTGAGAAATTAGTCAAACATGAAACTCTGTTGTGCGGTTTTGATAAGGCTGGGCTTAAAGGGGGTAAAAATATTTTCGAATGTCTCAAAAGTTTGCATGCATGCTTGTTCATCAAATGGGCATCCAAATTTATGATCAAATTTAAATTGTAAGAAACTGCTCAAAAGTGAAACTCCGTCGTACGATTTCGATAGGGTTGGGCTTAAAGGGGTCAAAATAGCTCGGAACGCTGCGAAAGTTGGTGTGCATGCTTGTCTTTCCAATATGCATCCAAACCTATCATCAAGTTTCAGCTCTGAGAATTTGGTCAAAGATAAGACTCCATCATGCAGTTTTGTTAGGGTTTGGGTTAAAGATGCTAAAAATAGCTCTCAACTTCGTGAAATTTGGCATGCACTCTTATCTTCCAAATGCATATTTAAATCTATGATTAAATTTTAATTCCATGAAATTGGTTAAAATTGAAACTCCGTTGTGTGGTTTCGCCAAGGTTGGGGTTAAAGGGGGTGAAAATAGCTCGAAGTGTCATGAAAGTTGGAGTGCACGTGTCTCTATCAAATGGGCATCCAAATCTATGATCAAATTTCAATTCCGAGAAATTGGTGAGAAGTGAAACTCTGTCATACAGTTTCGCTAGAGTTGGGCTCAAAGGGGTCTAAATAGCTAGGAACATTGCAAAAGTTAGGGTGCATGTTTTTATACCAAACGGGCATCCAAATCTATGATCAAATTTCAACTCCGAGAATTTGGTCAAAAGTGAAATTCCATCATTTGATTACACTAAGGTTTGCCTTAAAGGAGGGGAAAATGGCTCTAAACATCACAAAATATTTCATGCACTCTTATCTAACTAGAAATCTTGCAAAAATATGTGTGCACACTTATCTACCAAATGGGCATATCGGCGGTTTCGCTAAGGTTGCATTTAAAGGGAGTGAAAATAACTCGAAATGTTACGAAAGTTGGTGTGTACGTTTGTTTATTGAAATGGGTAACTAAATCCACTTTCAAATTTCAATTCTAAAAATGTAGACAAAAGTGCATGTTTTCAACCTTGGTTTGACCATCCTTGATTACGGGCCCAAATAGCTCCAAATCTCATAAAAAATGTGTCAATGCCTATATTTGAAATGGGTATCTAAATCTACTTTAAAATTTGAATTTTGAGAAATTGGAAATAATGCAACATTTTAGGCCTTGCTTTGACGAAGTTTGACCAATGTTCAAAATGGCTCGCAATCCCCAAAAAATATACATGTATGCTTTATCTACCAAATGGATACCTAAATATTGTTTCAAATTTCAATTTTGAGAAAGTCAAGAAAAGTGCATTTCTTAGAACTTCCTTTGACCAACCTTAACTAAGGGCTGAAATAACCTGAATTCTCACAAAAATATGTGTGCACGCTTATCTCTTAAATGGGTATCTAAATATACTTTTACATTTGATTTCTAGTAAATTGGAAAAAATGAGAGCTTTTCGTCCTTGGTTTGACCAAGTTTGACTAAGGTCCAAAATAGCTCGAAATACCCTCAGAGTTTGTATGCATGGTTATCTCTCCAATGGGTATCTAAATTCTCTTTCAAATTTCAATTATGAGAAAGTCAGAAAAATATGATCTCTTAGACCTTTGCTTGACCATCCTTGAATAACGACCAAAATAGCTTCGAATATCATGAAAGTTGGTTTCCACTCTTATCTACCAAATGCATAGATAAATCTACGATCAAATTTGAATTCTAAGAAAATCTTCAAAAGTGAAACTCCCTTGTTTTGTTTTGCTAGGGTTGGGCTTAAAGCGGGTGAAAATATTTCACAACACCATGAAAGTTGATGTGAAAGCTTGTCTATCAAATGGACATCCAAATATATGAGCAAATTTCGATTATGAGAAACTACTCAAAAGTGAAACTCTGTCATGCGGTTTCACTAGGGTTGGACTTAAAAGGGGTCAAAATAATAGCTCGAAACGTTGCAAAATTTTGCGTGCATGATTGTTTATCCAATGGGCATCCAAATCTATGATCAACATTCCATTCTAAGAAGTACATCAAAATTGAAACTCCATCGTATGGTTTTGTTACGGTTTTGCTTAAAGGACCTGAAAATAACTCTGAACATCGTGAAGTTAGCATGGATGCTTATCATCCAAATGCAGATCAAAAGATATGATCAACTTTTAATTCAGAGAAATTTGTAAAAAGTGAAACTTCAGCGTGTGGTTTCACAAAGGTTGGGGTTAAAGGGGGTGAAAATAGCTCGAAATGTCACGAAAGTTGGAGTGCATGCTTGTCTATCAAATGGTCATCCAAATCTATGATCAAATTTCAATTGCGAGAAAATTGTCAAAAGTGAAACTTCTTCGTGCATTTTCGCTAGAGTTTGGCTTAAAACAGGTCCAAATAGCTCAAAACATTGCAATATTTAGCGTGCATTCTTGTATATCTTACGAGCATCCTAATCTAAGATCAAATTTCAATTTTGGGAATTTGGTCAAAAGTGAAACTTCATCACGTGGTTTCGCTAAGGTTTGGCTTAAAGCAGGGAAAAAGAGCTCTAAACATCACTAAATTTGGCATGCACTCTTATCTACCAAATGGGCATCTAAATATATGATCATATTTCAATTCTAAGAAATTGGTCAAAAGAGAAACTTTATCGTGCGCTTTCGGTAAGGTTGCACTTAAAGGGAGTGAAATAGCTCAGAATGTCACTGTTAGCACCCAAAAATGGTTAACTACCTCATCTACCCCACTACATGGCTCATTTGTCCATTTGCCTACCATATTTCCCTGAAAATCCCACTAAAAAGCCTCCAAAA
>LPNX010630971.1:0-16032 GCA_001517045.1 Pseudotsuga menziesii
GTTTATCCTATCTGTTCTTGTCTCTTGTATCTGTGTATATTCTGTATATTTTTGTATGTATTATTGGTAACCTTATGTGATCTGTGAGATTACAACAGTCTAGCAGAGAATACAGGCAGATGGAGTAACGCATAAATTGCATGCGACTCCACTGGCAGACTGATGGAGCAGTCTGGCAATGGATTGGCAAGCAGGATGCCAGGAATGGGCAGAAATGCAGCAGGAGTTATGGCAGACAGCCCTGCTCTGATACCACTTGTTGGTAATAACTCCCGATTCGATCTTCTATTCACAACTAAAACATTACTTTATAGATTACAATGAGGCGGTTGAGAACCAGCCTTTTCACCTTCCCGGGCAACTATTCAAATTCCTATTTTAATTATTTATTTACAATAATCCTGACGGATTATATTCTAACAATTCCAATAGCAAAAGATATTACATAGTATTACAATAGCAATAGCTCCTCAATCCAACTCTAACTAGCCTGGAAGAGGCAGCTTGAGCTTTATTTATACAAAAAATAGGAGATCCAGCCTAGGGGGGCGCAAATCCCAAGGAAAGAGAGACTGCAGCTGCATGTGGAGTGAATCTGGGCCTGATCTGTGTCTAACTGAGCCTGATCTGAGTCTCACTTAGTGCAACTGTCAATCGGAGAGTTGATCTGACTGACACCTCACTCTGCTGACTGAAGCATCCACCAAAACTCATCCAGAGAGGCCCACACGTGTGGAGGAGAGAGGGAGGACAAAATTTCCCAAGATTGCATGCAATAATGCACTCCCATTTCATCCCAGATCACCTCCTTCAATCAAGGAATGGCCAGATCCAGTCAATCCCAAACCGATGAGACTGATTTCAGTCAAATCGGAGCAAATCCCAATGATTTAGGATTTGGGGTTTTCTCCACTATTTAATTAATTTATCAATTAAATAATCAATATTTGATTTTTTGGGGCTTTCTGACCTGAGTGATGGAAAATCACTCAAAACTTGGAAATAGTGGGTCTATAGGTTTACTGGGTGCTCTTAGCTTGAAAATGAGCACCTACATGACTGAATCTGACTTCTGAGCCCACTTTTATTACAAACCCATTTTTTGCAATTAAACTATTAAAAAATAGCTTAAGTTTTTGGAAAAATTAAATTCTAATAAAAAACATTGAAAAAATTTAAAAAAATTTAAAACCTAGGGGGACTTAGACATGTTCATATAACTCGACAATAATGCCTAGCATGTTTATACATTGACACACAGACTCTAATAACTTCACTTGGCCCAAATGCCAAGCCGACCACCCCAACTTTGGAGGTATGGAGTGAAAAACTCAGAAATTATCAGTCATTTATTCAACAATTGATAATAACCAAGGGAAAAAACACCCTGGGCTGATCTGATTGGCAAATGAGGTCTAGGAGACCGAGTCTTTTACATACACTATCATGCTAGAACATTTTATTACAACTCCCACAAGGGGTATGAACATGTGATATAGTACAACAAAGCTTCCCAGAAGCAAGATTGGAGGTCTTCTGAAGTCCGAACAAGTTATCCTTGTTCGGTTCACCAGGCTCACTTGATAAAAAAACCACTAAGTACAACTTAGGTGGTAACAATATGAAATTCGACCCAATGGCCACAAATTCTCAGTTACTGAACATGAAACCCATAGTAGACATTAATGATAGTTAATTCATTCATAAATAATCATTGGTGCACACATATATTTGATTCCATCAAGATTGCAAGAATTTACGACAAGGTATTGGGGAAATGGCATTGTTTCTTCAATATTGGACAATGATACATGAGATATCTTGGTATTTTGACCTGAGAACTTTCTAAACTTAAAGAACAGAAAATTTACATCAGAATACAGAGTACTGGAGCAAGAGAAGCTCCCTCAAAAAGATGGATAGCTCACCAAGTGCGCCTCACTCCATAGAGCTAAAATATGGTGAAAAAACTTGAGATGAATGGAAGAACAAGCTGATATTGAGATGTCCATGATATTCCTGTAGCTTGCACCTGTAACTTATGACTCAATTGAATCTCCTTGAAAGACCTAAGTGGCCTCTCCAAATCACCAATTAGGATGGGAATCTTTCACCCTCGAAATTGGCTGAGGCAAGGAACTAGTCATCCACTAGCTCTCTCTTCACAAACCCAACTTCATCAAATGATAAAAAGTCATTCTCTTGGTTTATTCCTGTATTTTATAAACATCCTTATCCTTCTAAGGTTCCCTAAATCATCCATAAACCCAAGCCAAGTCGAATTGGTGTGGTTGCTCATGCTTTGCCATGTGGCCTCTCTCTTCCTCTTCCATCTTCCCCCAAATTCGAGTAGGAGCCTCTTAGCCTTCTCCAACTCTCTTGAGTGCCTTCTTAGATGCTCTATTCAGGATTGACATGTCAGATATGTCAGATTTCGGCCTTTAGATCTGATTTGTTTCATAACCGTCATAGAATCTTCATGATTGGTGTCATAGAGCTAAGGAATATAATACAAGTGTCTCACTAGCTCCAAATTGCCTATTCTTCTTCCATGGGAGTTACTCTTTCATTCCAATTTGACCTATGAAGTATATGACCAAGTATATTAGCCTCATAATCCATCCAAAAACATTATGCTCCCCATGGATTCAAATTTGCAAGAGGAGGATACCATTTAACATAAGAATTCTAGCTTGTGTGGGTCCCACATCCTCCATGTGCCTTCGTGATCAATTGCCACTTTGATTTTCCATTGTATTTATTTATTTAGCTCCTTTATTAAATATGTATGCCAGTATAATGTTCAAACATCATTTATTGTCCCTCTTATTCCAAATCCCAAAGCTTCCACCCCCAACTTAGGAAACTAGTAATTTTCCTCAGCAATTATTTGACCTTTAGCATCAATTTGACAACTTTCATAAATATGGAAAATGTGATTTGGCCATTGCGACCCAATGCAAAATTTGGGACATTACACACAAGGCTACAACATGTCAATGACCATAGAGTGTCCAAGGGCCATCAAACCACCATATGTGTGGGTTAAACTTTGAAGGACACCAAGGACCCATAAGAATGGGTTCCAACATACCACCATAAGTGTGGGTTCCAAGACCCAAGTCTCCACTTGCAAGAGGATCAAGATCTAAGCTTGTGGACTCAAGGACCCCACAAGAACTCAACAACCTCAAGACCATCCAATGCAAGCAATGGGCTCCAACATCAACACATGAAGGGACTTACACACATGAGCCACATTATCCATCCAACAACCAATCAAGAGACCAAAACAAGTACAAGCATAATAAGAAACACAAATACCAGTAACCAAAGATCAACCAGGATGAGGGAACTTGACTATGGATTCAAATGGGACCAAGGTACAAGTTAGGGGAAATTGACCAAGTCAATGGGTAACCAGAGCTTTTTCCATTGTTCCAAGGCCTCCAAAGGCTTCAAACTTGGGATTGGACAAAGTCAAAAGAGATCATTTAACACACAACCAAAAACTAAATACTAACCCTCAAATACTCCACAAAAAAACACCAAAAAAACTCAACATTTAGCATCAATGACCAAAAACCATTGATCTTAATGATAACTTAATCAACACAAAGTTGGTTATAAACATTCCATATATTTGAGACGAATTCCAACAAGGTTTTGGATATGTCATGCCACAACAAATTCCAAAAGGGGGTTAAACAACCATTATTTAAGGTTTTGGATTATATGCCATCACACTCCACTATTTTGGACCATGTCATAAATGATATATGACACCATAAAGTTGACTCAACCAACTTTGGAATATGCGAACGAATGGGTTATCACCATATAATATTTGATATGGTGGATTATTATATTACTTGCCATTTTGGTTGGGTTAGTTTTGTATTACATGTTCATGTAAGCCAATGAAAGGCATATTTGGCATAGTTTTGGGATTAATACTTTGGAACCAAGTAATGGTGGTTACAAGTAATTAAATGTGAAAACCCATGGGTAAGTTGGCACGGATCAATATTTTATTTATTTTTATAATTATTTGTATGGAATGGATTATTATTGGATTTTGTAAATGTCATTATGGGTGGGAAGTAATTAAATGTGAAAATTCATGGGTAAGTTGGTATGCATCATATTTTGGGTTTATGTTGTTAAATGCCAAATCAAATTGTAGCTTATTTTAAATTAGAGATTCGTGTGTCTCATGTGATTAAAGGAAGTCTTACCTATTTAAGCCATTGCTTTATGCATGTAAGGTGGTATGGGGAATGTAGAGCTTTATGTTAGCTAGAGTTTATTGTGAGACTTTATCTTTGGAGAGAGGCTTTTATGGGGAGATTTTATTTTTTAGGTTTCATTTGGGAGAACTTTGGAGAGATCATTTGTGGAGATTTTATGTTTTGAGATCTAAGTGTCATTGTCACAAGTCACTAGGTAGCCTTCCATATGAGCAAAGGGGGATGTAATTGTTGTGATTCATGTTGCAATTTGGAGTCATTGGTGCGGTCAATTCGTGGTTCGAAGTGGTGGGTTCTCTCCTCCTCCAACCATCAAGGTATCATGTTGTTTTTTCCATGTAATCTTCCATTTTGCTGAGAATTATAAAAGGCCTCCCCATTGTAGAAGCAGGCCCAAAGACATAGTCTTTATTGGACGAACTTCGTTATCAAATTTGTGTTACCATTTGTTTATACTGTGTGCTTCTTTTATGTATTCTTCATTGTTGTGCACCATTTATGTTTTTCATGTGCCTTTAAAAATCAATCCATGATAAGTCTTAGAATGAAAATATCTCGATCAGGCTTCCTATGACCTCTTGCAAACTTAGTTGACACAATAACATCCTTCTTCATCAGATGACGTAACTAGATTGTATCAATTCAAGGTGTTTTTCTGACACGTCTATTGATATTCTCATTAGTTTCAAATCAAAATCAAATTCCTCCATGATTTAGTAAAATGTGTACATGCAATTAGGGTTTTGAGGCTTATCTTGAACTATGTTCATAAGTATTCAACAATTATGTCATCTACCTCAACGTTGTTGTGATCACCTAATTCTACAATGAATTTATGGAAGATGTTGTTAATTATTGACATGGTGATGTGGTGGCGTGGTAGCTTTTCTTCTCATGCAATTATGAAACTACCAATGCGTAGTGTGATCACATAGTCAAATCTTTATTGTGCAAATTGAAACCTTATTTGATTTGGATCAAGGCCATATTCAATGTTCTCAAGAAATGAGTAACAACAAACCCTAGAACTAAGAATTTACTGCTATTTCATGAGATGAAATACCACTGATGAAAAACTGACACGTATCTCCATGGCGTATTTTCAAAAATTCAATCTTCTACAATGGTGTGTAATTTTTAATCAATCATCATAAATGAATGTGGTGACATCTCCTTTGGTAGCAATGTGAGGTAAATTCTGCGTTTGAGGTGGAAAACTGGGGTTTTTGGCATTTTAATGTCAATGGCAATACATGGCATTGTCAAACTTCAATGATCTGGTGACACGATGGTGAGTTGACCTCTCTTATTACTTCAACAACCTTTTGGAGCTGGGTTCCATGATCTTTACTGATCCTGTGGATTTTGTGGAATGATCGTATTTAAGGGATCAAATTTGAAGGATTCACAACCCGTCAAAAACCCCTTTGGCCGTCATAGAAGGCCGTAGAAAAAATTAACATGCAATTTATTTATTTATTTTATAAGTAGCTCGTCAATTATGAAAGTTAAAAAATAGATATAAATTTGCACCAGAAGGGCTGATCCCAAAATTGCCCGTCCAAATTAGATTGAACCGTCATAGCCTGGGGCCGTGGGCCACTGCCAAATCGCCGAGGTCCACCGTCCACTGTCCGATTCACATAAACATTGAATTTTCCAATGTCCATTTACAATTCCCAAAATCACAATTTAAAAAATTAATAGCTTGGTTAAATTCTGTCCTGGAGTCATCCATGTGGCGTGATCTGGTTCACAGAGTCATGGCCACTCACATGATCTTACCAATCATACGATATAGAAACTAAATGCTATTAAATTTCAATACTCAAAGGTTGTCTAAGCAATTAAGTTGATGCGAACTTGCAAATATGCTTCCTTTAACCTTTGAACTTAGAAGTTAGCTGGACAATGGACGAATAATTCATACGACCCCCCAACGGCATTTGGATCTACACTTGTCCTCCAGGCTCCTCCACAATTTACCATCTCCTTTTCTTAACCATTATCTCACGCAGCACGCTGTTGTATTTCAATTCCCAAAACAGGGGGCAGTTGCTTCTTTCCCAGCTGTTGGGGTTTTCATGAAACATATAACATAAAAGGTTGTAGTTTGGTATGTTACGGCGCTCATTTTTTTTAGCACACATATGGTGTATCACTACAAATACATTATATAGGTTCTGAGGTTATTTATTGCAGCAGACATGGCATGTGATCAAGAGGATTATTCTGGCGATGATACATCTTCCCCAAATCCGCGGTGTTCCTGTGCGATTCGCGAACAGAGCACTTTAAACCTGGCATAAGGGTGGTGCATTGATGGAAATACATTGCAATTTGCAATGATCCGGTTGCCCCGCTTCGGCTGCTTGGTGTTGCCTCGCTTTAAGCTTGGTGTCCAGCAGGTGAAAATACCTGGTTGAATCCTCAGCCTGTAAACCTAGATCAGACGGTATTTTATTTAGGTTGTGAAGGAGTTAGAAGAGACCGAAACAGTACCCAGATGCTCAGATTTTACATTATGAAACGAATCCAAGGTGCCCACGAAGGGACGGCCTTCAAGCTCTTTCAGGTATGTGCTACTTTTTCACTATATTCTCATATCCATAGAACTTTGTCTGCTCAATGGATTATCATTCTTGATATTTGTTCCCTTCATTCGCCCACCTGGATTTTGTAAAGTGTAATGCAAGCAGCAAGACTCTAAGATTCACCTTTTTTGGTGGCTTTCCCCCCTTTTTATTGGGATGTTTTCTGTTCATCTTTCACTGGTGAGTCGTGAGTCTGTCGGCATTGAGAACTCAAAAGGGAGATATCTCAGTTTTACCCATATTGGAATTAGCGGAACTCTTTCTTTGGTTGGGTTAAAACATGTAACCCATCAAGCATTGTTTTTTTAGGTAAGGGAATCGGTAACTCGTCGAAATTGCCTGGGCGAGGCTAGGTTCAAATCCGTCGGCTGCCACTATAACCCCTGTGGTATAAACCGACAGCCCGCAAGCCAGGATATACCAGAAATTTAACGTTTTTCCAAAACCAAGGACCTGAATTACGTATCTGGTACCCATCTTTAGAGGAGTTGAACAAAAAGGTCACAAACCACATGCCCCGAATCGTGACTGTAGTTAAATGCAATGGATACGGTATAGAATTCGACAAGTGGGTTGATGAGTGTGGATTTTGATGTGTCTGAATTTTTTTAATGGGAATGGATAATTGCATCTTCTATGTTTTTTTCCTTAATAAATTACATTTAATTTGTGTCAGTATGATATTTTTTTTCGTTTGTTGTGTTTGTAAGTTTGTGAATATCTGTTGGTTTTGAGGATTGAGACACATGTCAGTTTGTACAGTGGGTGGTTGAAGGGATTAGGAGGATAAAGGGTAAGGCCTTCTTTCCTTTGCCAATGCTATGTTTGATCAATTGCAGTATATCTTTTTATTTCCTTTTCTGCATTTGGATGGGTTTAGTTTGTTTTGGTATTTTGATTTTCTATGGTAGTGATGGGATCCATTAATTCAGACTGTTAAGGGTAGTTTCTTAACAGTCTAGGCTGATCGGATTAACAAATGAGGTCTAGGAGACCGAGTCTTTTACAGACACTATCATGCTAGAACATTTTATTACAACTCCCACAAGGGGTATGAACATGTGATATAGTACAACAAAGCTTCCTAGAAGCAAGACTGAAGGTCTTTTGAAGTCTGAACAAGTTATCCTTGTCCGGTTCAGCAGTCTCACTTGATAAAAAAACCACTAAGTACAACTTAGGTGGTAACAATATGAAATTCGACCCAATGGCCACAAATTCTCAGTTACTGAACATGGAACCCACAGTAGACATTAATGACAGTTAATTCATTCATAAATAATCATTGGTGCACACATATATTTGATTCCATCAAGATTGCAAGAGTTTACAACAAGGTATTGGGGAAATGGCATTGTTTCTGCAATATTGGACAATAATACATGAGATATCTTGGTATTTCGACGTGAGAACTTTCTGAACTTAAAGAACATAAAATTTACATAAGAATACAGAATACTGGAGCAAGAGAAGCTCCCTCAAAGAGATGGATACCTCACCAAGTGCGCCTCACTCCATAGAGCTGAAATATGGTGAGAAAACTTGAGATGAATGGAAGAACAAGCTGATATTGAGATGTCCATGAGCTTCCTGTAGCTTGCACCTGTAACTTATGACTCAATTGAATCTCCTTGAAAGACCTAAGTGGCCTCTCCAAATCACCAATTAGGATGGGAATCTTTCACCCTCGAAATTGGCTGAGGCAAGGAACTAGTCATCCACTAGCTCTCTCTTCACAAACCCAACTTCATCAAATGATAAAAAGCCATTCTCTTGGTTTATTCTTGTATTTTATAAATATCCTTATCCTTCTAAGGTTCCCTAAATCATCCATAAACCCAAGCCAAGTCGAATTGGTGTGGTTGCTCATGCTCTGCCATGTGGCCTCTCTCTTCCTCTTCCATCTTCCCCCAAATTCGAGTAGGAGCCTCTTAGCCTTCTCCAACTCTCTTGAGTGCCTTCTTAGATGCTCTATTCAGGACTGACATGTTAGATATGTCATATTTCGGCCTTTAGATCTGATTTGTTTCATAACCGTCATAGAATCTTCATGATTGGTGTCATAGAGCTAGGGAATATAGTCCAAGTGTCTCACTAGCTCCAAATTGCCTATTCTTCTTCCATGGGAGTTACTCTTTCATTCCAATTTGACCTATGAAGTATATGACCAAGTATATTAGCCTCATAATCCATCCAAAAACATTATGCTCCCCATGGATTCGAATTTGCAAGAGGAGGATACCATTTAACATAGGAATTCTAGCTTGTGTGGGTCCCACATCCTGCATGTGCCTTCGTGATCACTTTCCACTTTGATTTTCCATTGTATTTATTTATTTAGCTCCTTTATTAAATATGTATGCCAATATAATGTTCAAACATCATTTATTGTCCCCCTTATTCCAAATCCCAAAGCTTCCACCCCCAACTTAGGAAACTAGTAATTTTCCTCGGCAATTATTTGACCTTTAGCATCAATTTGACAACTTTCATGAATATGGAAAATGTGATTTGACCATTGTGACCCAATGCAAAATTTGGGACATTACACACAAGGCTACAACATATCAATGACCATAGAGTGTCCAAGGGCCATCAAACCACCATATGTGTGGGTTAAACTTTAAAGGACACCAAGGACCCATAAGAATGGGTTCCAACATACCACCATAAGTGTGGGTTCCAAGACCCAAGTCTCCACATGCAAGAGGATCAAGATCTAAGCTTGTGGACTCAAGGACCCCACAAGAACTCAACAACCTCAAGACCATCCAATGCAAGCAATGGGCTCCAGGATCAACACATGAAGCGACTTACACACATGAGCCACATTATCCATCTAACAACCAATCAAGAGACCAAAACAAGTACAAGCATAATAAGAAACACAAATACCAGTAACCAAAGATCAACAGGATGAGGGAACTTGACTATGGATTCAAATAGGACCAAGGTACAAGTTAGGGGAAATTGACCAAGTCAATGAGTAACCAAGGCTTTTTCCATTGTTCCAAGGCCTCCAAAGGCTTCAAACTTGGGATTGGACAAAGTCAAAAGAGATCATTTAACACACAACCAAAAACTAAATACTAACCCTCAAAGACTCCACAAAACCACCAAAAAAACTCAACATTTACCACCAATAACCAGAAACCATTGACATAAATGATAACTTAATCAACACAAAGTTGGTTATAAACATTCCATATATTTGAGACGAATTCGAACAAGGTTTTGGATATGTCATGCCACAACAAATTCCAAAAAGGGGTTAAACAACCATTATTTAAGGTTTTGGATTATATGCCATCACACTCCACTATTTTGGACCATGTCATAAATGATATATGACACCATAAAGTTGACTCAACCAACTTTGGAATATGCGAACGAATGGGTTATCACCATATAATATTTGATATGGTGGATTATTATATTACTTGCCATTTTGGTTGGGTTAGTTTTGTATTACATGTTCATGTAAGCCAATGAATGGCATATTTGGCATATTTTTGGGATTAATACTTTAGAACCAAATAATGGTGGTTACAAGTAATTAAATGTGAAAACCAATGGGTAAGTTGTGAAAACCCATGGGTAAGTTGGCACGGATCAATATTTTATTTATTTCTATAATTATTTGTATGTAATGGATTATTATTGGATTTTGTAAATGTCATTATGGGGGAAGTAATTAAATGTGAAAATTCATGGGTAAGTTGGTATGCATCATATTTTGGGTTTATGTTGTTAAATGCCAAATCAAATTGTAGCTGATTTTAAATTAGAGATTCATGTGTCTCATGTGATTAAAGGAAGTCTTACCTATTTAAGCCATTGCTTTATGTATGTAAGGTGGTATGGGGAATGTAGAGCTTTATGTTAGCTAGAGTTTATTGTGAGACTTTATCTTTAGAGAGAGGCTTTATGGGGAGATTTTATTTTTTAGGTTTCATGTGGGAGAACTTTGGAGAGATCATTTGTGGAGATTTTATGTTTTGAGATCTAAGTGTCATTGTCACAAGTCACTAGGTAGCCTTTCATATGAGCAAAGGGGGATGTAATTGTTGTGATTCATGTTGCAATATGGAGTCATTGGTGCAGTCAATTCGTGGGTCGAAGTGGTGGGTTCTCTCCTCCTCCAACCATCGAGGTATCATGTTTTTTCCATGTAATCTTCCATTTTGCTGAGAATTATAAAAGGCCTCCCCATTGTAGAAGCAGGCCCAAAGACATAGTCTTTATTGGACGAACTTCGTTATCAAATTTGTGTTACCATTTGTTTATAGTGTGTGCTTCTTTTATGTATTCTTCATTATTGTGCACCATTTATGTTTTTCATGTGCCTTTAAAAATCAATCCATGATAAGTCTTAGAATGAAAATATCTCGATTAGGTTTCCTATGACCTCTTGCAAACTTAGTTGACACAATAACATCCTTCTTCATCAGATGGCGTAACTATATTGTATCAATTCAAGGTGTTTTTTTGACACGTCTATTGATATTCTCATTAGTTTCAAATCAAAATCAAATTCCTCCATGATTTAGTAAAATGTGTACATGCAATTAGGGTTTTCATGCTCACCTTGAACTATGTTCATAAGTATTCAATAATTATGCCATCTACCTCAACATTGTTGTGATCACCTAATTCTACAATGAATTTATGGAAGACGTTGTTAATTATTGACATGGTGATGTGGTGGCCTAGTAGCTTTTCTTCTCATGCAATTATGAAACTACCAATGCGTAGTGTGATCACATAGTCAAATCTTTATTGTGCAAATTGCAACCTTATTTGATGATCAAGGCCATATTCAATGTTCTCAAGAAATGAGTGACAACAAACCCTAGAACTAAGAATTTACTGCTATTTCATGAGATGAAATACCACTGATGAAAAACTGACACGTATCTCCATGGCGTATTTTCAAAAATTCAATCTTCTACAATGGTGTGTAATTTTTAATCAATCTTCATAAATGAATGTGGTGACATCTCCTTTGGTAGCAATGTGAGGTAAATTCTGCGTTTGAGGTGGAAAACTGGGGGTTTTGTCATTTTAATGTCAATGGCAATATATGGCATTGTCAAACTTCAATGATCGGGTGACACGATGGTGAGTTGACCTCTCTTATTACTTCAACAACCTTTTGGAGCTGGGTTCCATGATCTTTATTGATCCTGTGGATTTTGTGGAATGATCGTATTTAAGGGATCAAATTTGAAGGATTCACAACCCGTCAAAAACCCCTTTGGCCGTCATAGAAGGCCATAGAAAAAATTAACATGCAATTTATTTATTTATTTTATACTTAGCTCGTCAATTATGAAAGTTAAAAAATAGATATAAATTTGCGCCAGAAGGGCTGATCCCAAAATTGCCCATCCAAATTAGATTGAACCGTCATAGCCTGGGGCCGTGGGCCACTGCCAAATCGCCGAGGTCCACCGTCCACTGTCCGATTCACATAAACATTGAATTTTCCAATGTCCATTTACAATTCCCAAAATCACAATTTAAAAAATTAATAGCTTGGTTAAATTCTGTCCTGGAGTCATCCATGTGGCGTGATCTGGTTCACAGAGTCATGGCCACTCACATGATCTTACCAATCATACGATATAGAAACTAAATGCTATTAAATTTCAATACTCTAAGGTTGTCTAAGCAATTAAGTTGATGCGAACTTGCATAATATGCTTCCTTTAACCTTAGAATTTAGAAGTTAGCTGGACAATGGATGAATAATTCATACGAGCCCCCCCACGGCATTTGGATCTACGCTTGTCCTCCAGGCTCCTCCACAATTTACCATCTCCTTTTCTTAACCATTATCTCACGCAGCACGCTGTTGTATTTCAACTCCCACAATACGGGGCAGTTGCTTCTTTCCCAGCTGTTGGGGTTTTCGTGAAACATAACATAAAAGGTTGGAGTTTGGTATGTTATGGCGCTCATTTTTTTTAGCAGACATATGGTGTATGTTTGATCTGTATCACTACAAATACATTATATAGTTTCTGAGGTTATTTATTGCAGCAGACATGGCATGTGATCGAGAGGATTATTCTGGCGATGATACATCTTCCCCAAATCCGCGGTGTTCCTATGCGATTCGCGAACAGAGCACTTTAAACCTGGCATAAGGGTGGTGCACTGATGGAAATACATTGCAATTTGCAATGATCCGGTTGCCCCGCTTCGGCTGCTTGGTGTTGCCTCGCTTTAAGCTTGGTGTCCAGCAGGTGAAAATACCTGGTTGAATCCTCAGCCTGTAAACCCAGATCAGACGGTATTTTATTTAGGTTGTGAAGGAGTTAGAAGAGGCCGAAACAGTACCCAGATGCTCAGATTTTACATTATGAAACGAATCCAAGGTGCCCACGAAGGGACGGCCTTCAAGCTCTTTCAGGTATGTGCTCCTTTTTCACTATATTCTCATATCCATAGAACTTTATCTGCTCAATGGATTATCATTCTTGATATTTGTTCCCTTCATTCGCCCACCTGGATTTTGTAAAGTGTAATGCAAGCAGCAAGACTCTAAGATTCACCTTTTTTGGTGGCTTTCCCCCCTTTTTATTGGGATGTTTTTGGTTCATCTTTCACTGTTGAGTCGTGAGTCTGTCGGCATTGAGAACTCGAAAGGGAGATATCTCAGTTTTACCCATATTGGAATTAGCGGAACTATTTCTTTGGTTGGGTTAAAACATGTAACCCATCAAGCATTGTTAGAGCCACGTTTTTCCAAAACCAAGGCCCTGAATTACGTATCTGGTACCCATCTTTAGAGGAGTTGAACAAAAAGGTCACAAACCACATGCCCCGAATCGTGGCTGTAGTTAAATGCAATGGATACGGTATAGAATTCGACAGGTGGGTTGGTGAGTGCGGATTTTGATGTGTCTGAATTTTTTTAATGGGAATGGATAATGGCATCTTCTATGTTTTTTTCCTTAATAAATTACATTTAATTTGTGTCAGTATGATATTCCTTTTCGTTTGTTGTGTTTGTAAGTTTGTGAATATATGTTGGTTTTGAGGATTGAGACACATGTCAGTTTGTATAGTGGGTGGCTGAAGGGATTAGGAGGATAAAGGGTAAGGCCCTCTTTCCTTTGCCAATGCTATGTTTGATCAATTGTAGTATATCTTTTTATTTCCTTTTCTGCATTTGGATGGGTTTAGTTTGTTTTGGTATTTTGATTTTCTATGGTAGTGATGGGATCCATTAATTCAGACTGTTAAGGGTAGTTTCTTACAAGTCATAGTCCATTCATTTTCATTTGCACTATGGAATGGCCTCAAACCATTCAGCCAGCTCTAGGTTCTTTTATTACCCTATCTATGCCATTATTTATTATGCATGCCACCGTTGACAACTTTCTTTTGACCGTATATGTACTTGTGTGAGCTACATCCATGCCCTTACCACCTAGAACCTATGCATCGTTAACTTGGCAACCTGTTGCAAGTTGTATCTATGAAAATGACTTTGAATTCAGCCACCTGTTGCAAGTTGTATCTATGAAAATGACTTTGAATTCAACCAATGTTTGCATGCAATTGTTTTAACTATGGGTAGGCCCATGTTTGGCAGCATAAGTATTGTGTCTACTTCATCAACCTCTTTTGTGCATTCTGCCTGGAAAAAACCTAAATAGGCCATGAATGGACTTTAGGCATCGATGAATGAGGGATATGCACTATGTCAGGTTAATGGAAGTTCACCGAGAGGGCAACAAAAGTGTGATAACAATTGGCATATTATTTAGGTATGCATTGGACTATATTGCATGGTTTAAATGAGATTTATTTGTTTGATTTGGGTTTTAAGTTATTATTGTTGCATGATTGTATTATTCAATGACTAGCTAGAAGCGCTCTTAAGGTTAAGAAGCCCATGTATGTCTAACACACTTAATTAGCAACAGAGAAACACAATCATGTTGCATATGTATGAGCATTAACTATGCCATATGTTGTAAGTATTATCTCTAATCCCTGCAACAATTGTCCATATGTTGAAAGTATTATCTCTAATCCTTGCAACAATTTTACAATTGTTGCATTCAGCTCAATCTTGAAGAGTGTTTAGTAAAGAATAAACAAAAAATATAGCAAAGGAAAAGCTTTTAGAGATATTCCAGACAAGCTAGGAAGGAAATATTGTGATAAACATGAATCTTCATCCAATCTACTTTTTCCTTGGAAAATCATAATTTAATTTTAGGCAAACCTTGAAATTTTTAGAAGGTGGTCTCTCTAATATTGTCCTACATTTATGACATAATTTTTTGTACAATGTAATATTTCAAAGGTTATGGAAACTATGTTTTTTTAGTTGCAGAAGTATAGGAATTGCACATTATAATACTAAAAACTAAGATGAAAAACCTGATTAGAATGCGAATCTGGGTTAGAAGGTGTTTGGATAAGAAACAATTATTTTGCACTATACATGTTCATTTTTTTTTATTGTACTTTGAAATAGATTTCAGCGTGAGGGTTCAGACCAGAGTTGTGTTGCAGAGTTGAGTTGCAGAGAGCAATGGCACCACCGAGAAAACCACAACGTGATTAGAATGAAAAACTGGGTTAGAAGGTGTTTGGGTAAGAAAAAATTAGAATGAGAAACTGTGTTAGAAGGTGTTTAGGCAAGAAACATTTATTCTGCACTATACGGGTTATGCACATAAGAAAATTTAATGAATCCTAATGTAAAAGTAGTAGTTTATTAATTGAGTAAAAGTAGTTTATTAATTGAGCTTGATATAATTGGGAAATCCAGAGTTTGATTCTCGCAACCCGATATTAATAAAGCTTGAGCTTGTTAATAAACACTGAAATTTTGATGTACTCTTACATTTTCAAATAAAAAAATAATTTATTTTTACATGTCAACCGGGTTCAATATCTCACTGCCCTTCAAATTGAAATGGGACCCACCCTTCAAATTTGATCCCTAATCGTTTACTTGAAACGTATTTGAAAATTATGAAACTATGACAACAAAACTTAATTTGTGTGCACGTCATTCTATGCATTTTTCTTCGATCGAGGTCAAATACTGTGGCATTCATTGCGTAGATCTTGCATAATTAACATAATTTAAACAAGATGTAAAGACTGTTGCTAGATTTCTATGGTGGTGAGTTATTGATTTAGTTGTCGGAGAAACC
>LPNX010630971.1:16408-26978 GCA_001517045.1 Pseudotsuga menziesii
AAATAAATAAGTTTTTATTAACCAAATAACTAAGATTATAACTAAGTTTGTATTGACCAGATAACTAAGATTATAATGGATGTAATGCTAAAAAGGATTAACTAAGATTATGCATGCATTTCAAAACGAATGTTAGCTGATACTAATTTCAATTTGGCAGGTCACTTTTCATGTTATTAATGGACTGATAACCATTGATTATTGTGCACCGCTACACTGTTTGGTTAGTCACCGCCGCATGCATAGCCTTGCTTGGATAGCTCATTGTTTTCTTACTTGATTTATCTGTTCCAATTTCAAAGATTTGCTTCTGATGTTTTTGCAGTCGATCTTGTCACAGGCTCGTTTCTCTGTTCCAATTTCAAAGATTTGATGTTGATGTTGTTTGTTGTGACAAGTAGGACCGAATGGAATTTCGTGTTTTAAGTTATGGTACTTTCATTTTTATGAAAAGGATGGATCTTTGTGTTATTCAGACCAGCAAAGACATGGCAGTGCCCCTGGTGTTGGAGACCCATGCAGGCTCAGTTTCCTCTGTAACTGATAGCCTTGGTGTAAGTTCACTCTGTAAATGATGGCATGCATCAGTTCTATTCAGACCACCACTATGGCATGTTTCTAAGTTTTCTGCTAATCAAGATAGCTATTATGTATTGTAATCTTTTACACACATCAATACATAATTATTCATTCCTTCTCTATGTTTTTCATTATTTTTCTGTTTTGCAAGCTGTGTTCTCTCTTGCTAGCTAGATATTTATGTGCATGTGTTCAACACTCATCCACATGGTATCAGAGCTCTGCTGTTAGGACAAAGACATGCTAGAATTTTTTATTTGTAGGTACAAAAGATCGAAAATCATTGGAAGAATGGAATTTCCAACGGAAGCTATTCTCACACCATACAATTATTTTGCATGGGAAGCAAAGGTGGAGATCTTTCTTCGAAGCAGAGGATTGTATAAGATTTCTATGGCCACGGAAGGTGAGCCTACAACATCCATAGAAAAGTCCAAATACCTCAATCGGATGGATGAGGCCTACGGAGCCCCCTGCATGCACATCTCCCCTGAGTTGCTTTTCCATATTTCTTCTTGCAAAACTCCCAATGAAGTTTGGACCACCATGAAAGGAATCCTTGGAAAGCAAGATGAGATGAAAAGCCACATGCTCGAAGTGGAGTTGCTCTCTTTGGATCCATGAAGCTTCGACAATATACAGGATTTCTTCACAAGATACAAGGATTTGTTGTTGCCCTCAATGGTTGCGGGGTTGATAAATCTAAGGAGGAAAAATGGATGGTTCTATCCATCCTCTTCAAGATTGGACCGGAATACTTTGTATTTGTCTCCACGTTTCATTCAGTGAGGCTCACCTCTGGCAAGAACTGGACCATGCCCACTCTTGATGCTTTTATTGAATCTTTGTCTTAGGTACAAGACAAGCTCATCAATATGGGAAAAATCAAGGGCTCCAAGGAACATGCTCTTGATGTGCATGATGGAAGTCATAACCCAAAACAAAGATTTAAATCCAAAGACAAAGGAAAGGCACATGCAAATCCAAAGAAGGAAGGGAACACCAAACCCTTCAATGATTCCTCCGGATCCAAAGGTGAAATGTCACATCCCCGACCCTCACACCGGAAAGAGGATGCGACTAACACCAATACAAATGGGCAAACAGCCCCATGAACATGAATAGACATGAAAACAGTCCCATAACCAGGAACAAGAATAAATGCTGAAATTAAAAACTTAACATAGTGCATAACAGGATGCATAATCTATCAACATTCAGCGGAAGCAAACATATACAGTCTAGCATTTAACATGTTCATCATAATTCATGAAACAATAGATTAAATTGCAGAGATGAAATAGTCAGCAGTACTTATCTGTTAATGAAGAACTCGCCCCGCAACCAGCTACGTCGCTGCAACGTTCCACCCAACGATAGGCCAGCGTGCTCATCAATCTCTCAGCATCACTGCCACCCCCGAGCTGGGCATGATTCCTCAAGGAATAAGGGTCAATGCAGGCTTACACATAGCCAAGGATACACAAAGCATAGCCAAGCCAACATAGTTGGGTTTATCAGGCCATCAAGGAGCTAGGAAAGGCTAATGCTAAACTGGTGTCCACAACACCAAATTCTCAAGCATACCCAGGCTCTAATCCCACTCACAACAGTCTGAAGACCACCCACTGCATACCACAGCAAAACAATCCCTTCACAGCCCTGTGAAGAAGGCAAAGATGACCTGTTGACAATCCCAACCAAACGGTGAACATGGCTCAAGTCCAACCACACTCCAAAGTTGTTCTTGGCCCTAGCGTGGCCAAAACAACTCAACAGCAACCCAAACCAGGGTACTTCAGCAACCCAACTTCATAGTGAAAACGATGGCAACTTCACACAATCCCGAAACAGAGAAGAACTTAGCCAACAGAGGTGGATATCAACAACCGTCCTACAGCCAACCACCCATAGCACACAACTCCTCAATGCAATCGTTGAAGAAGACTACACAGACAGAAATGGAAAAGATCTGATTCTCAGTCAACCCATGCGTGAGGAGAAAGGACGTGGCCAATCGAAATATGGGAAACAACGGCCCACGAACAACAAATAAAACCACAATGACTCTTCACAGTCTGGCAAAACATGGAAGAACACACATGCATAGTCCGAAATGGAAGCAGAATTCGGACTCTCAACAGCATCCCCAAAAGACGTGGGAAGAGCAACAGCAACCCAAATCGCGGTTGCACAAACAGCAAGCCTGAATCATGGAGAAAACCACGACTACTCACATACATAGCAGAATCATGCCCTTGAGGCCGTTCTTCCTGCTCGCTGCATGCACAAACCAAAGAAGAATCCCGACTGGTGCGTGAGGAAAAACAGAACGTCTCTCTCTCTGCGTGAGGATCCGAATTCCCCAGACCACATCGTGAAGGTGAAGACCAGGCGTGAGAGTAAAACAGAGCTACCACCCCTACGTGAGGATGAACCTACCATGGAGAGAATGGCCTCGTGGAGAGTGTTTCTTCTGCCCCACGCGAGAGAAGAGGAGAGTCTGCTAGTGGAGTGGGCACGTGGGCAAGGACTGACAGTCCTTCCACAGCCACCACTACTCAGCAATAACTACCTCAACTAACAAAATCAAGACATTAAAGCGGTTGGGTGAGACAAGGAAGATGGCAAATCAAACAAGGGTAACACATGGGTTCCCCCCCATAGACCAAGGTTGACATCCCCCACCCCCTTATCCTTTGGAATCATGCCCTTTTCATTTTAAAGTTGCACTGTCGTAGCTGGTTGTGGGTTTATTATTAATTGATGTGCGTGTTTACATGATGCCAAACTATAATGTGTCAGATAGCACGATATACCATCAGCAACTATCCCCATTGCCGAAACATACACAACCAAATCGATGGTGGGGCTTTTTCTTTTAGCTCCTCACCACAATTAATTACATTATATACATCATGCAAACGGGATCAAAACCGGGGTGTGACATTCCCCTCCCCCTTGGAATAACACCGTCCTCGGTGTTCCAATACATAGGAATACATATACAATATATATACAATTGCACATCAAAATTTCAAAATTTTGCAGATCTGTCCCATGTTCAGTTATTCACTTTGAACGTTCAGGACCAAGCCCCTCGGCTTCCACGAACTTCTCCCGTTGGTTCTCAGCTTTCAGCTTATCCCGAAGCCTAGGATCTTTGCGACTGTTGCCCTCATCATGTTCCCTCATTGGGTAGTCCCGGCGTAAATGATGTCCTCCGCATTCCCAGCATCTCATTAGCTGCTTCATCTTTACTTGCTCAATTTCCTTTGAGTCTTCATGCCTAGACCGTTTCCCAATGGGTCGCTTGAACGAATGTCTCATCGCTGATCCACCTTCCTTTCTTTTGCCGATTGCTCCCAGAAGGATTTTCACCTCCATTTGCAAACCAACAGAGTCTTGCAAAATCTGGTGGTTCATTTCATTCTGCCTTTTCTGTATCTTGAGCATCTCCCCAAGATTTTCTTGGGTCTTGGAAATCATTTGGAGGAGACTTCCAGCCAAGTCCAACAACTTTTGATCTACTGCCATGATCAATGTGCATCATCGGGTTTCACTTTTCTCACCTGTGAAATGCACCATTGAAATTCTGTCAGACCAAGCATAATATAAACATTAAAATCAGTTAGTTAATTATCCAATCGGCATGACAGTCCAAGCCTCATCAAGGAGACTTTCATATTTTTCATGCCTTCCCAACATGCACATGAGCTCATTCATCTCCATTCTTCGGCAGGGAATTAACTATTCCAACATTCACAACTACTTTAAGCAAATACACACATTCCATTTCCAGTCATAAATGCATCCAACAATTTTTTTGTTTTTCACAATGCATATATATATATATATATATATATATATATAATTAAAAAGGGCAAGGGAGAGCAACAAGAGTTTTTCCCCTCTTTGTTTTGTTCCGTCATAGAACCCACACCACCGCTGTGGCTTTTTATCTCTCAGCCTCTTTCACTTCATCGTGAATGCTGGACCAATCTCTCTTGGTCATGACACTTAGTGTCTCTGGTCCATTTCAGATCTCTAAACCATGGAGTCTCTCCACATGGTTTGTCTCGGCTGCTAGGACCTCCACAGTCTTACTAGAACCTTTTTCATTACCGCTCATTCCGAGCTCTCCAGGACAGTCACATGTCCACATGCACCTTTAGGATGCTCTCATAGTCCTCACTTCCAGCGATACCTATATCCAAACATTGAATAGATTCGCATGTTTAGTTTATTCTCATCAGTTTTATCTCTAAAACAAGAGCTTAAAACATCATAACCAAATCATATACACATGTATATATTCATAAGAAAAATAATCCAATACTTATATGTATTGTGTGTTTCCTCGTTCGTCCACAGGATCCTGCTTCGCTTTGCAAGCCTTGGGATCGCCTATGGACTTGGATGTTAGGTCAGCACGCAGGCCGCTCCACAACATCAAATAATTAATGTCCTGCCAGTACATCCTCATGTCAACTGGGCTTGGAACTTTACCATGACCATTTCCAGGTCTAGGATCTACTATGGATCCTCAGGCATATAACAGCCCAACATACACTTATATCAACAATACCCCTTACTCTGCAACCCCTCACAACAACCATTTACCTTTTACCTTTTACCTTTAGGGTGCAACACCCCACTGCATCTATTTAGCCTGTTAGCACAAGCAATATAAGCAAACTCATCAGTGTTATTATTCTAAAACTGTAACCATGTTTCATATTATTCACTATCAAGTATTGAGACACCAGGAGTGCGTCCACTCCCTAGGGTGCAATCAATATTGAAAACCCTTTCATGACTCGACATCGGGAAAGTGTGCACCTCTTTCCGATGTGTGCCATGTAGGCCCTATTCATACTCAAGCAATCGGTCATAATGGATATTAAATCAAAACATGTTCTGCATATTGAATTCAACAATCAAACATGCATATTCTTAGCAAGGGTCACAGAACACTTATCCATTTGTCGACGCAGTATGCCTTTGTTAAGGAGGAATGGAGAGCTCCTTCTTTGAGTTAACAGCTCCTCGGTTTGTCATCCCAACTCCTTTTCACATTTCATGTTCACACATTTCTTACCGACATAATTTATACCATCTCACTCATGTTGCTACCAAACATGTAGTGCAGATGAGACATTTCCAAAATGTCCAATGGCGTTTCACCCGAAACCCATTTCCAAGGGAAAACCTTCCCATGAAGTTTGGCTCTTGCAGGCCATCACACATGATCTTCCTGCAACGTGCACCCCTGGCAAATTCATCAAATAGCCAAACAGTCAATCATTATCTGATAATACAATCCAAATTGATTGTTCCATAACCAAGCAATGACATTGGTAATCAAATTCAATAGGAAATTGCAATTCTGTCTACTATAGAAATTAGTTTGCTTCTAACATAATACGACTACCCACTTACAATGCGTACTCTTGAAACAATCTTATGCAAACCAATAGTGATTAGTAGTCGTCAACAATTTCTTAAATACGAAATTCACAATTCAAATTTACCAACCCATTATGCGTACCAACTAGCTTTACAGCCATAAGACTCTTCTCATAAGGTTTGGCTCTTTCACATGGTAGATTCTGGCATTGGTCAGGGTCTTACCTCTCACTGCCATGCTCGAAATAATCTACTTGAAACCTGAGCTTCAATCATCCAACACAATCTTATGCAAGCCAAGAGTGACTAATAGTTGTCAGCAATTTCTTAAATCCGAAATTCACAATTCAAATTTAACAACCTATTATGCATACCAACTATTTTTACAGCCATGAGACTCTTCTCATAAGGTTTGGCTATTTCACATGGTAGATTCTGGCATTGGTCAGGGTCTTACCTCTCACTGCCATGCTATAAATAATCTACCTGAAACCTGAGCTTCAATCAACCAACACTTGGTAAGTCTGGATGCATATAAACTTCTCATTGCTACAACCATCATTGAAGCATTTTCAGAATTTATAAAATTCAAATACTTCCAGCTGTTAATCACATCAGTATTACCAAAACTCATTTACTTCATGCAATCATTATCATACTAACATTTGCAAGGCATAGTCACATCATTCATGCAATTAAATGAAATGTTTAGATACTCCTACTTCACAAGCGTATCATTTGTACCACCTTGCTCTTCCATAGAGCATTTCTGGCAGACAATCGATCATGACTATCATCTTTATGCACTTATAATCCTGCATTCATAACAACCTTTGAAATGGTTCCTGAATTGTCATCAATGCATCATTTCGGCCATTAGTTATTCATAATATCACATGCACTTATCTCAATGCATTCATGCAATGCATCACAACATTTGCACCTATACTTATGCAATCAGTCACTCACACCCTTCATATGCATCCATCCAATGCATAACTACAAGATTCATAAAATATTTTCAATGCATATCCATTCAATGTTACCTTGCATTGATTCAGGAATACTATGCATTCAACATATCATACATGGCCTAACCATGACTACTTCATATAGGATGCATTACTACAATCAAGATCATCAGTACTTACTTTCCTTGGGCTACTAAGCTCAATCAATATATACAGGAATGACACCTTTCTATATTCAAATATCCACAGGGTATGAGGTCTCTTACCTTTACCATTCCATGGAATTGTCATAATCAACTCTTACCTTCATGGGTCGTACTTACACCCTTGACATTACTAATTTGGTTGGTGTCTTGCAGGAGATTGCAGACTTTGCTCACCATCTTTTGATTATGGACTGGTTGCCGTATCCCTTTCTTCATAGGGTTGCTGGTCACATTCATCGGCATCAGCAACATACTCAACCATGTCTAGGTTGTCGTTGGTTTTTCCACTAATGCCAACACCAATGCAATAGTTATCATTAGTGGCTCATTATAATTTTCAATATTCTTACCAACATGTAATATCCTATGCATGTAATACATATCCTCATACATTTCAAGTATAAAACTTAGGAAATGTAGTTATAATCAGCAAGATAGGGTTTAGGGAAACTTCCCTTTTCAAGTCCCACATCCTTGCATAGAACTCCTCTTCCACACAACAGCTGGTTAGCCTTCATAGTCCTTGCTACTTCTGGGCATGCAACTTTCCAGATTTGTCCATTTGATAGCAGCAGCTGTCATTAGCACTTTGCTGCTCCATGCTCAGATTCTGGTGACTTTCCCTTGTTCCCTACTGGAAAAGCTTTCCAACGCCTATTCACATGCTTCATTCCGACCTTGGGTGTGAAAACCACACCACTTCTAGAAATGAAGATTTCCACCAAATCTCGGCATTTTACACACAACTGCATTTTGGACTGGGTGCCAACTTCAGCCACCTGTAAATCCATTGAAAGAGAGTTGAAAATCCCACTGGAAAATAGTCGAAATCTACTGGAAAATCCCACCTGAAAATCCCAAAATTTCCTCTGCAGAATCGGCTCTCATCCTGACTATCAGTCCGACGTTTCGGTGGTCGAAACAACTAATTTCCTCCGCTGCTCATCGGCTGTCGGATCCACTAAGCACTACGCATCGGCGATCCGATCTTCTATTTTTTCTGACGTGTCGGATCCGTAGTCATCTAGGCAGCCGCAACGGCAGATGTTCAATCCACTTACTTCATCCGATGTAGCTCATCAGCTGTCCAATCAACTAAATTTTTCCGACGTTTTCTGTACTTAGAATTTTTTTTGAAAATCTTTCTTCTTCAGAAATTTTTCTTCTTTCTTCTACCGTCGCATCGGCTGGTCGATCGTCTAACCTTCACCGACGTTTCGGCGATCTTCAGCACATCTCTGCCGAAACTGCGGCTTCGTCTTTAACTAATTTCTCCAAAACTTTCTCTTTTCTTCTGTCGCTGCATCGACAAACTCATCTTCTATTCTTCTCTGATACTTGCCGCTGCATCGGCTCCTTAAACAGCTAAATCTTTCCAACGACTTCCATACTTAGACAAATTTTTCAACTTTTCCAAATTTTCGTCTTTCTACTTTCTTCCGCTGACGGCATCGGAAGTCCTTTCCACTAACAGAGCTGACGTATCGACTGCTCAAACATCTAACTTTCGCCGCTTGATCTTCTTTTCATCGGCGAATTTGTTTCATCCACAGCCGCAACGTCGAAACACGATCCTTGATTTTCTTCCGATCGGCTCAACTTTCTTCTTTCTGTCGGCGAAATAGTTCCTTCTGCAGTCGCAACGGCGGAACATGATCCTTATCTGGCTTCCGAAACGGCGGGCGCTCGATCAACTATCTTCTTCCGATAGCCGACGATTTCTATACTTAGAAAATTTTTCAAACTTTCTTTACAGCATTGGCGGTCGGAGGCCTTTCTCGTCAGATGCGTAGTTGTTTAGCCATCGGCAACGGCGGATGCTCGAACAACTATTTTCTTCCGATGGACGTCGAACACTTACAATTTTTCTGCGATTTTCCGTCCCACTATTCCCATCGGGCGCGCTTCCTTCTAGCTCTTCCGCCACATTAGAAGTCCATTCCACTAACTCTTCCGCTACATCGGAAGTCCGTTCCACTAAGTGTTCCGACTGCTCAAACACTTAGACAATTTTTTCAAAAATTATTTTCCACCTGCCCCTCGTCGGATGGCCTTCTGACTACACCTTCCGGCGTATCGGAGGAACTTCCCACTTAGTTCTCCGATGACCCGATGAGCTCGGCACTTAGAGAAATTTTTCAACAAAATTTTCTATCATAATTACTGATCTCTGCTGGGCAGAAGGAAATCCTGCTTCTATCACTGCATCCTGGTGGTCCATGCAGGCCCATGCTGCAACATGAGCTCTGATACCACTTTGTCACATCCCCGACCCTCACACCGGCAAGAGGACACGACTAACACCAATACAAACGGGCAAACAGCCCCATGAACATGAACAGACATGAAAACAGTCCCATAACCAGGAACAAGAATAAATGCTGAAATTAAAAAAATTAACATAGTGCATAACAGGATGCATAATCCATCAACATTCAGTGGAAGCAAACATATACAGTCCAGCATTTAACATGTTCATCATAATTCATGAAACAGTAGATTAAATTACAGAGATGAAATAGTCAGCAGTACTTATCTGTTAATCAAGAACTCGCCCCGCAACCAGCTACGTCGCTGCAACGTTCCACCCAACCATAGGCCAGCGTGCTCATCAATCTCTCAGCATCACTGCCACCCCTGAGCTGGGCATGATTCCTCAAGGAATAAGGGTCAATGCAAGCTTACACATAGCTAAGGATACACAAAGCATAGCCAAGCCAACACAGTTGGGTTTATCAGGCCATCAAGGAGATAGGAAAGGCTAATTCTAAACTGGTGGCCACAACACCAACTTCTCAAGCATACCCAGCCTTTAATCCCACTCACAGCAGTCCGAATACCACCCACTGCATACCGCAGCAAAACAATCCCTTCATAGCCCTGTGAAGAAGGAAAAGATGACCGGTTGATAGTCCCAACCAAACAGTGAACACGGCTCAAGTACAACCACACTCCAGAGTTGTTCTTGGCCCTAGCGTGGCCAAAACAACTCAACAGCAACCCAAACCAGGGTACTTCAGCAACCCAACTTCATAGTGAAAATGATGGCAACTTCACACAGTCCTGAAACAGAGAAGAACTCAGCCAACAGAGGTGGATATCAACAGCCATCATACAGCCAACCACCCATAGCACACAACTCCTCAATGCAATCGTTGAAGAAGACTACACAGACAGAAATAGAAAAGATATGATTCTCAGTCAACCCATGTGTGAGGAGAAAGGACGCGGCCAATCGAAATATGGGAAACGACAGTCCACGAACAACAAAGAAAACCACAACGACTCTTCACAGTCCGGCAAAACATGGAAGAACACACATGCACAGTCTGAAATGGAAGCAGAATTCGGACTCTCAACAGCATCCCCAAAAGACGTGGGAAGAGCAACAACAACCCAAATCGC
>LPNX010630971.1:31683-44128 GCA_001517045.1 Pseudotsuga menziesii
TATCAATTCATAAAATCAATTAAAAATAAATGTGTATCCTGATTTCAATTAAATCATGTCCCATCTTATATAGAAGTAAGTGTGTTTAAATATAAATAAAAAATATTAAATTTGGTTAAAAAAAAGGGTGTTCACTTTATTCATGTTACGGGGATTTTTTTTTAAGTTATGGTTCTTTTATTTTTATGAAAATGATGGATTTTTGTTGAAGTTATGGTTCTTTCATTATTTTATCTCCCATAACAATGATCAAGTGTTCAACTACAATTTTCCAAGTACTTGACGAGTTTAAGTGTTAAGCTCCTGATGAAAGCACAAGTCTCAAAGTAAACGCCCAAACCAAACACTGCAGTTATCACCCAAACACTGCAGTCATAGCTTAAATTCAAATGTCAAGAATGCCATTGCTTAGATTCAAATGTCAAGGATGCCATTCATCTATGGACATCATTTAAAAGTGATGCTAATCTGACCGAATTCAAAGGGCGTTGAGCACATAGTTTGTTATTGATGCGTGTATTTCAAAGCCAAATTCCATCGACAATGGTGGCTTATGTGTTATCAAAATCAAAAGTGGAAAAAATCTATTTTGTGCAGTATGAAAGGAAAAAAACTATTGGAAGGAACTTAACGCAGATTGCAGCATCAGTGACACTCCTAGATTTTTATTTCTCTAGCAGCGAAGACCATGCAAGGTGCTGGATTAAAGTGGCTAGAAAACGTGTGCGGTAGCAAACTCCACCCAGCGGTTCTAATTGCCAAGTGATAGCCATGAGCCAATATATAATCCAAGTTTCAAAGTAAAGCAGTTTAGTGCTTTGTGTCAGGCATGGCATTTTAAAAAACAGCTCTTTAGGTTATTCGAAATAAGTGAAAACATTGCAATTATTCCAATGCACTCTACATTTGGCAGCCATGCATCATATCTCTAGTCAATAAGCAATGTAGCTCAATTGCATCTGGTCTACGTCTAATGGACGCCTGCTAAAGGTGAAGGTAAAGGTCTATGCTCCCATAGAATGTACCAAAATGTGCATCGATCATCATTACTGCTGCTATGACTAATGGCAATGGCAATGCCAAGGGCTAGAAGCACAACGCCCCTTGCAATTTGGGGTTTTGTTCACAGTCGTTAAAGGGAATACAAATCCCCACTAATTTAACCTGCGGATTAAATACCAGGAGTTGCTGTAAAGGGGGAGACTTGGGCGCTCTCATGGTGGCTTCCCCTCTCAACAAAATGCCTTTGTGTATTGAATTCCAAATAGATGTCTCAAGAAAGAGAAGACTATGCTTGCTGGCCATGAACAAGTACTGCTCTGTATTCTATTCTCCTATAGCTAAACAAAGTTTTTGTAAATGATGTGGGTGCTGCTCAGTAGATTGTTGTGTGCCCAATATATTGTGAGGGGAGGGAGAGATCTATTCGAGCTGCTTCCCAAGGCTTTCAAGGGCATCAAACAGGTTGGAGTAATTAGTTGGGGTTCTCAGGTTGCTTTTCTTTATTTACGATGGCTATCCCATTATAATTGCAAAGAATGCTTAGTCATTTAGGTATGATTCACATTATAATTGCTCAAGTTCTAATACAGTTATGCATTTGTTGAATTTGTGGCCAACTTCTTCTTCATGAACCTGTTCAAATAGATTTGCGTTGTAGTATTTTTGTCAAATAGATTTTTGTAGAGGTTACTCCTTGCAGTTAGTTTATTTGCTGGCTCAATCTTCTTGATGCCAAATTTTGGTCAATTAATGGCCCAGTCTAGAAAATAAACAGAATTTAAATGCAATTCTGTTATGAAACAATATGGAGATTTAAACTCAGATGTTGTTAAATATAACTTCCTACGAAATTGAAAAAGAGCATATGAAGGATACATTTTCTAAACAAAAAGAGTTTGAGACCAAAGACAAAGATGAAGGCCACTACTGTATCTACCCCAACTTGTACCAGGTGCTTGCTCTGCTTCGGGTTATTAATCAATTTATTTTGCTGTTGTTATTGGTGCTTTTGCCTCTTTAGGTAATTAATAAGGTTGCTTTATCAATTACAGGTCTTGGTCCAGCATACTCACCAATTAAATAGCTTGTTCTATAGCCATCACCGCCCTATGAAACTTATATGGAGTGTCTACCAAAATTCTTCTATTGTTTAAACAATTACACAGTGAATGCAAAAACCTCAATACAATACAATACAATGTTTAAAGACGGTGCAAACATTCATCTACAATTTGATCACTGTTGATTTGGCAATATAAGAAAAAGTGTGTTTAACCTAACCTAACCTTGCCCTTCTATTATGGAACCATACTTCCCACTTGTCTGAGGCTGAGGTTCAATCTCTGGGCCAAGTCGAGCTTTTTCTTCTACGGTCCAACAATATTTCGCCATTCATGACACGATATGAAATAATAGAATGTATACAAAAAGTCGAGCTTTTTCTTCTGCGGTCCAACAATATTTTTCCATTCATGACACGATATGAAATAATAGAATGTATACAAAACAAAATATGAGGGAATCAATATAATATACATAAACATGTTTATTTACTTACTGGATTGAGAGTGTTGTGCTGTCTGAAGCTCTCCTCCAATAGGGCAGGTTGATCATTTGAAAGGCAAAGCTTTTTCCTACAGGTAGAAGCAATGCCTTCATGGTGGAACATCAACATCGACATGGAAAACGTGCTGTTGGGTGAAGAAAGCACTGCATTATGGTAAAAGGGTACCTCGTTTACCCTGATTGTTAGTAACAATACATATCATATATACTTGTTCTAGAATGAATTCTCTTTAGCTATTTGTTTGCCAGTCAAGGATGGAACTCAAAATGAAGTAATTATATTGTCAAATTCAAAATGAAGTATATAGTCAAATTCAAAAAACATGGAACTTATTGACATTTGTTTTTCTTGTCGTTGAGGCGTTTCAGCAACCAACTGTTCAATAATTCACAATGAAGTAAGTATATTGTCAAATTAAAAAAACATGGAACTTATTGACATTTTCTTGCTTCCTGTTGCAGGAGTTTCATCAACCGACTGTTCAATAATTCACAAAGTAACATCAACAATTTTTTTTAAACATACCTGGATCTGAAATAGTACCAGGTAAGTAGATTTCTTTGCAACTGAATAGACCATGAGGTTTGCATAGATGATTGCACATATGAAGTCGTCAAGAATTATGCATTGGTCAGCAGATTTCTTTACAACTGGATAAATCAAATAAGTCTCATGCATAAGTCTGCATAGATCAAAATGCATCTGTATAGATCAACAATGTTTCCAACACAAAGCATATGTTCTTCGCAGTCTTTGGTAGTGTGGTCAACTTTTGCTTAAAGCAGTAGCATGCAGGGTCTAATAAAGTTAACGCAAACTTGGTCTAATAAATGTAGAGCCTAATATGAGGAGTTCACCATGCAACCAATCACTTCTTTAAGTTTTGGATTTTTATGAAAGAGGGATAGGTGAAAAAAACTACCCAACCCAGGGAGGCTGATGGCGGAGCAGGTTTCTCAGTATGCTTATTGGGCCCTTGCCACGAGAAGACATACTCATGGAGTTCTCTTCGCCTTCCTTTTCTCCCTAGTTTCCGCAGGTATGTAGGTCGGTCTTGGTTTTTGCTCCTGCACTGTTTTGGGTTCTACCTTTCTCTGGGGTTTTTTGTCATTTTCTCTGTCGTTCCTCTCCGGAGTGGCGAATCTACTGTTTTGGGTTGGACCTCATTGGGTTCCTCTCTAGGCTAGTGCATACTTTGGTATCTGGTTGTTTTAGGTTTTGGGTTCTATCTTTCTCTCGGGTTTTTTGTCATTTTCATTATTGTTCCTCTCCGGGGTGACGAATCTACTGTTTTGGGTTGGTTCTCATTGGGTTATGCTCTGGGGTGGCGTGTGCTTTGGTACCTGGTTGTTTTGGCTCCCTTCATTTCTCATAAGGGTGCTGGGATCGACACATTTCACTATGGATTGTTGTCTGCTCCTACCCTTGCTCTCCTTCCTTGCTTGAACCGGCGACTGGAGTCCCTCCTCTTTGCAGAGGACTAGTACCAACTAGTCTTAAAAAAGTGGGAATTTGTTACGGTATTATATATAGCCGGTTTACACATAACCTTTGCTTTTCTTCGGTTTGCTTGTTTCCTTGATTGCACCCTGGGGTCGTTGTTTTTTGGGATTTTGGGTATTTGTCTATGTCATTTTTCTTTGTGCGCCACTTTTGAGGACGCCCGTGATTTTGGGGTTGACTTTGGTTTATTTCAGCTGCTTCTTTTGTGTTCTGTACATGCTCAGGGTGCTATCCTTTTTCAGCTCTCCGGGGTTCAGTACTTTTCTCTCTTAACCCATTTTGTTTTGCTTTAACCCTAGTTGCTCCTGGGTTCAGGTCTTGGTTTAGCAGGTTACCCCTCATTTTCTGTTTGGTCTTTCTTCCTGGGGTTTGTGACTCTCACTTGGTTGTCTGTCCCTGTTGACTTTCGGGTGAGGGTGTTGTTGTCGGTTCTATCTCATCCTATTTCCTTGCCAAATATTATGGAAGCAGCTCTTAACCCCTCGTCGGGGGCTACTGCCTCCACTTTTGCTCGCTCTCGTCGTCGTAGGAAAGCTAAATCGCAAAAAGTATTGGAGGGGAAGCTTCGATTTGTTATGGGTCATGATGTTTTTATGGAAAGGGTTGAAGCTTTGTGCTCACAGGCACTTATTGGCAGACTTGAATACTGTCAAATGGGTAAAAAGGAATGGGTTTCTTGGGCCTCGGAGCACTGGAAGCCGTTCCTTTCTTATGTGCCTATGATCAGCCTTCTGGCTCGAGGATGGATTGTTTTTGTCTTTTTGGAAGACTCCCATGCTACGATTGTACTCAACTCTCTTTGGCGTATTGGAGGTGGTTCCTTGGTTCTGGATAGATGGCATGTTAATTTTGATCCAATCAGGGAGCGTGTTAAGAAACGACATCTGTGGGTTTTGCTCCCAGCTCTTCCCTTCCCTCTATGGAGTCGTTCCACGTTGGAGGGCATTGGTAATACTATAGGACGTTTTGTTGCAGTGGAGGAGGATTTCATGAATTCTTATGATAAAAGGATGGCCAAAATTCTGGTGGGAATGGACATTTCTATGGGGCTTCCGGCTGATGTGGAGATTCTGTGTCATGAACGGCTGTTCTCTCAACATCTAGATTATCTTAATATTCCCTTAAGATGCAGTCGATGCAGGGATGTTATACATCTACACAGAGATTGCCCTGTCCTTCGTCAGGGATCAGCCTCTTTGAAGGAACATCACTCGTCTGTAGCTCAATGGTCTCTCCTCCCCAATTTGGATGTCCCCACTTCGAGGCCCTCATCACCTTCTCAATGTCCTCCTGCACCAGGTATTTATTTTAATTCCCGCTCTTTTTTTTATGATGCCTCTGAACAAGAACTTTCTCTATTGGATTTGGTGGATGGCTATGCTGCGCTTCCCTCTTCTGTTGAGGTTGTTGTTCCTCTTGTCTCCAGCCCTATTCATGTTCTGGACCCTGCCATTGAACATCCTGAGGACCATCTTCCTTCTTCGTCACAACCTTCTCATTCTCCTTCTTTGGACTTGGTGGTCCTTCCTCCTTCTATTTTCTCTGATTTGGATTTCCCTCCTCTCCCCTATCCTCAACCCCTTATTAATACTACTCCTTGAAGCCCTGTCTCTTCTCTGTCTTTTGAAAATCCCTCACTCCAAAAATCTTTGGAAATCTTTTTTGCAAAAACCCCCCTTTCCCCTTCTGTCCCGCCCCTTGACTCCATTAGGTTTGCGAATGTCACGATCAGGAAAAAGAAAAAAGCACCTACTGAGACTTTGGGTTCGACTTCTGTACCTTTCACTCCACTATCCACTAGACTTAAGAATGCGGCTTGTTAGCATTTTTCTTCTTCCCATAGGGTCCTTAGAGCTAGCTTCGACCCCTCCTGAGAGTGGTTCCTGATGAGAATTCTCTCTCTTAACATTCGAGGCTTGGGAGGATTGGCCAAACAAAAAGGCCTCCGTCATCTCTTCTCTTCTCTCTCGCTCGATATTATTCTTCTTCAGGAAACCATGAACAGTAATTACCCAACACTTCTTGCTTTCTCCAAACTCCGTCCTAGTTGGGAATTCTGTGCTACTAACTCCTCTGGTCTCTCGGGGGGCATTCTCTCTGGATGGAATCCTCACATTGTCAAATGCAAAGCTTTCCACACTTATGCTGTCATCCTTCTCAAAGCTCGGTTTAGGGGTTCTACCACTACTCTTTCCATTCTCAATTGCTATGGTCCCTATCTACATCGGGAATCATACTGGAATTTGATTGCTAGGGGCGGTCTTCTTACCTTACCTAATCTGATCCTTGCGGGATATTTGAATCTTACGCTAAATGGATCTGAGATTTGGGGTACAAAGGCAATCCCTGATCCTCTTGGTCCCTTTTTCACTAAACTTTTCTTCGATCATTAGCTAGCGGATGTAGCCCCTACTTGTGCTGGGCCAACCTGGCGTAATGGTAGGTTAGGGGATGAGGAAATTAGTAAAAGGCTTGACAGGTTCTTACTCTCGTTTAATCTTGTCAGTCTTCTTACCAGACACTGAGTATGGGCTCATCCTTCTGTTGTTTCTGATCACTATCTTGTTCTATTTGAATGGTTGGAAAACCCTGTTTCATGTCCTCTTCCTTTCAAATTTAATCATTCCTGGTTGACCAATGAGGACTTTGTTAAGATGACCAGAGTGGAATGGCCTCTTCTTACCCCCATTGACCCTGTGGATAGTATGGCAGACCTCTCTCTTAAACTTCGCCTTCTGAAAAGAAAGGTCAAAGATTGGACCAGAGTTAAAACCCTAGAGATGAGAGAAAAATCTATACTTATCGAGGCATAAATCAAATTTCTTATTGATTCTTCGTTTTCTGGTTTACTTTGTGCTCAGGATTCTTCTAGGCTTCAGGCACTCAGACATGAGCTTCAGAAGTGGATGGACCATGAACTTCAATCTGCTAGGATTCAAAGTAGATTGACTTGGGCATCGTAGGGTGATGCAAACACTAAATTCTTCCATGTGGTGGCCTCAGCTAGAAAGAATCATAATTCTATCTGGGATCTAGAAGATGAGGATGGTAATCTGATTGTTGATGACTCAGGTATTAAGGACATGGGGGTGAGACATTTCAAGAAAATATTTCAAGATGATCACCTGACCAACATTGCGGCTCAACTGAAAGTTATTCGCTTATGTCCCTCCTTTATTAATTTTGATGAGAGGGAGTCCTTCACCTGTCAGATCTCCTTGGAGGAAGTTGAATCAGCCCTAAAAACATTAAAAAAAGATAAGTCTCTGGGACCTGATGGATGGCCTATTGAATTTTATTTGGCTTTCTTTGATATTTTGGGGCCTGAACTTGTCAATGTGGTGGAAACTTCCAGATGGGAAGGCAGGGTTACTCCTTCATTGAACTCCACATTCATAGTGCTTATCCCTAAAAAGGAAAATCCCACTACCTTCTCTGATTTTAGACCCATATCTCTTTGCAATCTGGTTTACAAGCTGATTTCTAAAGTTGCGGCCCAAAGACTCAAGCCTTTTTTGGATAAGTTTATATCTCAGCAATTTGGTTTCTTAAAGAATAGACAGATAACTGCACCCCTGGCTATAACTCAAGAAGTCCTACACTCTGTCAAAACAAAAAATAGATGTGCTCTAATCTTAAAGCTGGATCTTTCTAAAGCCTTTGACTGAGTGAATTGGACCTATCTTCGACTTATTCTCCTACAAATTGGTGCCCCTCTGGTGGGTGCAAATTGGATATTGGGTTGTCTGTCTTCTGCCAATTTTTCTCTTCTTGTCAATGGTTCTCCTACTAGTTATTTTACAGCCTCCCGTGGCATCAGGCAGGGCTGCCCTTTGTCCCTGTTGTTGTTTATACTGGTTATTGAAGGGCTGATTTTGCTTATAAAGGATGATCAAAACAATGGGAAGATTAGGGGCATTAAGATCTCTCCTTAGTTTTCTCTCACTCATCTACTCTTTGTGGATGATGTGATTATGTTTGGAACAGGTACATTTGAAGAGTGGGTTGCATTTAAAGTCATTTTTGGATACCTTCTGTGAAGCCTCCGATATGCAAATTAACATGGATAAATCTTGCTTCTTGCATAATAATATGGATGACGGTCTTTTGAACAGGATAGTTGTGTCTCTTCCTTACAAATTTGAGCATATCACCAAGGGTTTTAACTACCTTGGCTACTATTTAAAACCCCTTGGGTATTTGGTTAAGGACTGGCATTGGCTCATAAAGAAATTTGAGAAAAGAATCCATCATTGGACCTTTCGTCTTTTGTCCATTGGGGGACGACTTGTATTGATCAAAGCGGTTCTTACTAGCTTGCCTGTATATTGGATGGCCTTGGTTCCTGTTCCTCAATCCATACTTGATAAGCTCAAAAGTATGATTTTTTCTTTTCTTTGGGGCTCTTCTGTGGTCAACAAAAAGCACCATCTTGTTGATTGGCGTTCTCTGTCTTTACCGACTTCACTTGGAGGCTGGGGCATCAAACACTTGGGTTGGTTCAGCCTTTCCCTTCGTCTTAAAATTTTCAGGTTGGCTATCAATGGGATTGGTATCTGGTCTATTCTATTATCTGAGAAGTATATGAAAAAACTCCCTGTGGCAACTTGGCTTTGCAAGAAAGCATTTTCTGTTAGAGGTGTTTCTGTAATATGGAAGGGTTTTCTCCATGCCCTTTCTTGGATGGGAAGTGGTCTTATATGGATGGTTGGTAATGGTAAGGCTATTCGAGTGGGACTTGACCCGATTGTTGGCCTGGGATCACCTTTTACTCTTCCTCTTGATCTTCGGGAATATATGGAGGATTATGGTATTTCCATGATGGACCAAGCAAGGAATCTTACCATTAGTGCTCAGAATAATTGGTTCACGGCTGAGGAATTGGATCTGGTGGGTGACTGGAAGATTCATTGGGACAATTTCACTGCGGGGCTGGAGTTTGGTAGAATCAGACTCTCAGATCAAAAGGATTCTCTTTTATGGTCTCATGGCAAATACATTGGGGCTCTTACTGCAGCACATGGATATGAATGCATTGCTTCTACTCTTTGCACTTCGGGTTAGCCTCTTGTACTTGACTTTCTCTGGAAACTGAACATGCCAACCAAAATATGCTGCTTCATTTGGTTACTAGTAAGGGGTTGAGTTTTGACTTGGGACAAGCTACAAAGCTGTGGCAGACAGGGACCAAGCCTGTGTATTCTTTGCCGAAGAGGTGAAGAAACTTCGCAGCATCTCTTCGTGGACTGTTTGTTCTCCAAAAGCGTTTTTTCAGCCTTGGGGGATTACTATGGGATACCCTCTATCCCGCATAATACTGTCAGATCCTTTCTAGAACAATGGTTCATATGTATTCCTGTAAGCTCTGTCTTCGGATATTTTCCCCTTTTCTTTTTCTAGTGTATCTGGAAACAAAGGAATCGATGCATTTTTGACAATAAACTGGCCTCGGTTTATGCTCTTCTTAAGCAAATTGAGGATCTCATGCATTTGTATCTGGTCCCTAAAAAGAAGAAAACAACTAGAGTTATTGACTCGAGCCCTATGATTGGATACCCCTGTGGTTTTTTTGATGGGGCTACTGCAGGGAATCTTAGTGGAGATGGCTTTGTGATACATTTGAGTGCTTCATATTTTATTAGCTTCTCTCTGGGCTAGGGCAGAAGCACAAATACCAGATCTGCATTTCTGGCACTGTGGGCACTTCTTTCAGTTTCCAATCATTTGGGGATCCCTCTCTTTACTATATTTGGAGATTCACTTGTCATTATTTCATGGGTTAACAGAATAGCATCACTAAATGCCCCTCAACTGAGTCATTGGTGTGATGACATTCTATCTTTGTTGCAACATTCCTCTTCTGTGACTATCAAACATATTTATCGTGAGCATAACCAGCAGGCTGACAGTCTCTCTAAACAGGCTCTTTTGTTGGACCCCGGCTATGGGAACTATACTAAATCATTGGATGGTAAGATCATTGATCAAGGGAATTTTCAGCTATTTTAGCTTGTGTTGGGATTTTCCCTATCTATTTTTCTTTGGCATGTATTCTATGTATGTTAGAACTGGTTTTTAGCTGACATGGAAGAGTCTTTCAGCCTTCTTATTATGCTCAGGACTAGTAAGTTTTTTGGTCATTTTCGATCTTTATTTCAGCAAGATTTTCTGACCTGTTTTAACAGGAATGATGAGAAAAGTCTGCCCTTGGAATACTTTATGCTTTTTTGTGCCCATGTTTTATGGTAGCTTGGTATGCTTCACTGATTATTTAGTAATCAGAGGGGTTCCCAAATGAATATGTTTAAGCTGAAGCTCAGATATGCCTATTGTAGGCTGATTGTATATGATGTCCTTTGATTCAATAAGAATATCAAGGTCTGGTATTTTTTCCTCTGAAAAAAAAAAGCAGTGGCATGCAGTTTTTGGTAGTGCAGTGAAGCACTATTGTCAGTTTAAGGCTGTCGTTTATTTATTTCTTAGAAACATGTGTTCAGAGTAGATGGCGATGAACCAGTTAGTGTTTTGGGCGGTGCATTCAATGTCCATTAAAATATGCAAACTAATACCAATAACCGCCGTCTCTTGCGCAATAAGACTTCAAGTTGATAACCAATGGCAAGGAAGATAAATAAATTTAAATATGAAAGAAAAATAAAAAAATCAAAAGTATAAAGTGAAACTTTGTAAAAATAGCTAAAATTCTAATAGGCATTCAAAGAAAATCGATTACAATATACCTGCGCCTTCGGCAGGTATAATAAGAGGATAAGGAGCTTTATATATGTCCTAAGAAACCAATTGTTCTTCCAAAGGCTCTCATCAAAAAGTACAGATGAAGTTTAATGAAATTATGAAATATTTCTTTGTTAATTTCCATGGTTATTAAATTCATATGAAGTTATTTAGATATTTAAGTTTAACGAAGTTTAAGAATGGTTGTCATGTCAATGATAAAAGTGAGGTCGAGTGATGTTTGTTTCACATTTATAATGAATTTAATAAGAATGGAAACACGCAATTAGATTTGATCTAAGTTGATATGGGAAAAAGTAAAAGTTTCACTAAAAAAATTGTTGGTTAATTTAAATTAATAATAAGCTATTTTTTTTTAATATTTGAAATCATTTTTCTAAACACGTAATATGGTTACATGTTAATAAGTCTCAATTAAATTATTTAAATTATTTTAAGTTTGCTTAAAATTAAAAAAAATTGAAAAAAGGCAAACAAATGCTTAAAAGTTTAAGGATTGAATTTTTTGATAAATCTTTCAAAATCATAACTAAGAACTCAATTTTATCTTTAATATGAATTCATTCAAGATGTGAATCAAATCTTAAAAATTGAGTATTTATCCAAATTAATAAACCAATTCACCAATATGCTAATTTAATTTATTGATGAAGCGAAGGACAAATTTTGACAGCGTTGTCTCAACAACATGTTAATTCAACTTAACCAAACTGAACCACATAATCAACTCAAATAATTTCAAATAAGAGAATGCAAGCATTGTTGAGCAACCATGAAACCAAAAACTCAAATAATTTCAAATAAGAGAATGCAAGCATTGTTGAGCAACCATGAAACCAAAAGAGTCAAACAACACAATGATAACTTATGCGGCGAAACAACCAATTTAAATGACCCAATAAATTCATAATCAATATTATGATGACTAAATTAGACATACACATGAAATTTAACTAATTGCTTCACTCAAAAAACATCATCATGTGATAAAATCATCATCTCATGAAATATCATCCCACTCATGAAATATAATCCCAAAGAAGTGAGAAGTGCAAAAAATCATATAATATAATCCCAAAGAAGTGAGAAGTGCAAAAAATCATATATCAAGGAAAAGAAGACCATCAAACCATCGATTGAAAACCAGCAAGACAAAACCAAAAGTAATTTGAAAGCCAAGTATTTACAAAGTTTATTTGGCCCCCCTTGACTTTTGCAAAATTTAGGGGCTATTTGTTGAGGGTTCAACACATCCCCATCCATCAATATGACCAACTAAGGGGAGATTTACAAATTTAGGGGTTATAAAGTTTGTCCATGTGCATAATATAAAATTAATGAACAATAAATATGCATGTGAAGTTGCATAACTCAAAATACAACAGAAATAAACTCTATCCATACACACACACAACATGCATGTACTAGCATAATGATCACATGTATAATAATGAAATCATTGCACATTCAATTACAAAGAGAATACTTATATTTAAACAAAGAAGATCAAAGCAATTGGTTGTGTAAGAACAATTTTTCATCTAACCGTAGGTATTATGTCTAGTATATACCCTTTCTACTGAGAAGCCGCCCCAAGATAGGCTATGAGGGTGCTAG
>LPNX010630971.1:44443-57821 GCA_001517045.1 Pseudotsuga menziesii
GGCCTTGAGCTACACTAGTAATCCATTTTAACATATTTACATTATTTACATTTTTTGGTTTAATATATTCCAAGTCAAAACAAAGGTATTACGTGAACCTCGAATCGATTATCACAATTCACGAGTTAGTCCATGCTTCCTCAATGCTGCCTGGAAATAAAGGAATGGAAACATAACAAAATTCATACACATGTGAAAATTTATTCGATGCCCTTCATGTAGTTAGCATATGAAATGCAAAAGGATGCACATGAATCTATAGTCAATATTTGATGGTTGATGGTCCTAGGTAGTCTACAATCTTCCATTGATGTTTCTATCGAAGGTAAGTTCGTTTGCAGGATCAATATACTTCTCATCGACTTTATGAGTTTATCCACTATTCCAGTCGATGTGTACAAGGATTCCATAGTTTATGCTCTAGATGAATCTCATTGTTAGTAAAAACAAATGAAGCATGGAGGTGCAAGCCATTTTACCAACTGTCTTATGAAAATCCATTAAAAAACCTAGTCGATTTTCTCCAGGTTTTGAAACCTTAGGGAGCAAGATATAACTATTTGAGAACGCACAAGTCTCAAGGATCTTAGTCAAGTCAGGTCAATCGTGTTGAACTCACAATAATTAGTTGATGTTGCATGAGTATTCCCAGACTCTATCCAAGGCTTCAATCGATAGTTATGGTTACTCACATTTTAGATATATGAAATCAATGATTCTAGTTGGCTTGCAAAACCATCAAAGCACTCCTTTCTTATGTGATCAGTATAGAAGTCGATTGGGAATTTCGTTTATGATGGGTTATATTTTTTCTCGCCTAGAGCTCAATAAACTCTCTTGAAATCCCATGAACCAATATAGGCGACACAGTAGGAGAGTTATTTTTTGAAGTTGTCAGTTGATCCTTCCTCCAATCGATCAATCATGTCCAACAATTACCTCGACAGGATAGAAAACAAGGCAAGTCAACATTCTTTGAGATCTTATTGATTAGAATGGCCAAATCATGCTTCAAGCTAGGGCACAATATTTAGTTGATTGCTCTAGTCAACCATACACATTTGTACGCATGCCCAATATTAAAGCAACAATATAAGAGCGTCATGACTAATCATATTATCAAACCTTCAAACAAATGAAGCTCATTAAACCACTAGTGTCTTAATGGAACTCAGTCTATATTTAACCTAGATCAAAGAAACCTGACTCTAATACCATGTTTGAACAGGTAATAAACAACATATGAGAACAAAGATTTCCAATAGTGGTGGTGGTGTCTAAAGACACCATTTCATTAAAGCACAATGAGCCATAATATGATGATCCCATGATAATAGATCAATCTAATATATCATCTATAAATAGGTTTCAACCATGGTTTAAATCAACAACTATGGGACCACATTGGTTATAATTATCCACAAAATGTTGATCTGAAATCCGAAAGTGTCGGACTTAATGTTGTCATTCATATGAATGGGAAACGATTGTTGTTATCCTCTTAAATCCAATTTGAAGAAGTATATATAACAAGGATGTAAAACGTTGGTACCCAAGTCGAGGTAGATGCATGAGGTTGGATTGAGCAAACAATAGATGTGTGCACTTGGTGCCCATGTCAAAGCAAATACATGAAGTTGGATTGAGCAAAACATTGATGTGCATAGTTGGTACTCATGTTGAAGCAGATACAGAAAGTTGGAGTGTGCAAATAGTTAATGTGTTGAAGTAAGAAAAATACCAGAGTGTGCAGAAAGTTGTTAGGTTAGAGTGCGTATGTCATAACCCCAAAATTTCATAAAAATTTAAAATTTTTAAAGTGACATAAAATGTCTGAAATCTCAGTTTAGAAATTGTTAGCGGTTAGCGGCAAATGAAACAGTTTAACAATTTATAATGATTAGTTTCAAATACAAAAAAAATAATACAACTTTAATTTTTATAAGTTATATAAAAATGACTTGCATTTAGTTACTGCTAGCTATACTGATGATTTACTTTTTGTCAAGTAGGTGAGAAACCATGTTTGAAATCGGGGCTTACTTAGCATTCTTCTAACTCAATGGGTTGCTAGTTCTTACAGGTTCAGCAGGTAAGCATTTGATCAAGTAGAAGTTTATTTTGAATTAAGTCGAGATGTACTTCTTAAGCATGATAAGATGCTAGTATATAAATTGATTATTAAATGCAATATTCCGATGAGATAAAGTAAATTCCTTCGTTGTTTTTGGATCTATGACAGTATCTCCAATTTAGCCATAATGACTTTTATTCTTATCATATTTAATGTTGTTTACAAGATTGAGTTACTTCAAGTTTTCTTTTTGTCATGAAGATTATAGTACTTAGTCAGTTATATATTCTTGCAGTGAGCATAGAGCTCAAGATCCTTTCATAAAATATTTCTATTGTATTATGATCTTAGTGCTATTGTCATGTTTAAAAACTCAAGTGCATTACTCTTTATGTATGGACACAATCCTATATTTTTCAAGATAAATTTTACCATGAGTTGATAGTTTTTGTTAAGAGAAACTCTTGCATTAAGGTTTGTCTTTAGTCTCTGTAAAGACTCCTTCATTTATCAGTATCGAGTTTTATGTGAAAATTTTAGAGCTATTAGTTTATGAAAGATATTGTATTTATGACATATCCCTACTCTAATTTTCTCTTACTAGTCGTGAACAATACAAACATGTTTGATTTGCTTACAAATGTAATTATCTTCTTACACAGCTAGTGGGCAAGCTATGTACATAGTATTTGGTTTGCAACCATAAAGCAATTGCTATTGTAATGTTACCATACTATACTGAGTTATGGTTTATAATAATAGGCTATAACAAAATACTATGTGTAGCATAAGGTAGTTTCACTATCTGAAAACTTCTATCATAAGGTCGAACTAAAAGTAGAAACGTTACAAGTGTTGTTCCTATATTATACTAGTTCTAAAGCAAAGCATAAACAATAACATGATTGACATAGTAAGCAATCATATAAACTGTACATAAGATCAATGGCCAAATTGACATTTTGAGCAATCACATGAACATTATAATATAGTCGATATTGTTAATTTTATTATTGGCTAATGATAAGCACTTTTATACTATGGTCGACTCTTCTTGATTGTATAAATGGCAAAGGTTATGCACCTTTCTACTATAGTTGATGGCATGAATTGAAATAGTTGGCAATAATATAAATCATTTTCGATGTGCAGTATTTGACTATTGAAAATGACCCACGCTTGGTTAACAAATTTGGAAGGCACGTGGTCTATTCTCCTCCATCCATTGGTGACTTATAAAGAAGTGAAACCCTACTCTGTGGCATTTGGCTACGAGGGTTTGCATGTCTGTTGGCTGCACTGAGAGGTTCTTTGTGGCCATGAGAGGCCTGCTCCTTCTCTGCTTGCTAGCTCTGTAGTCTGTATTCGTTGCTGAGTGGTTTTGATACCAAGACTTGTAGTCTTGATTTCTCTTGGGAGTAAATATTTACTGTGCGAGTGGTCTTTACTTACTCGCTTGGCTTGAAGCCTGCACATGGTTTTAACTCTGTCACTGCTTGTTCATTGCCTTGACATCGTGGATTTTGAGTGTTGTAACCTTACCGTATCTGTTGTAGGCCCTGACTTGAAGTTTCTCTTGGTTGGTACAGACAAGATAGGTGGCCGTAACTTCCTGGTTTCGAACTCTTCTCATTGACAACATAGGTATACAATGCTATTTTATTCGAAATCCTTTTTTCCCATGAGTTAATTAAGCTAGGGTTTTAAAAATTATTATTATCAGTTTTTTAACTATTGTTTGGTTTAAACTACAGGCTACGCTGATAGCTCCAGACTTGGATGGAAACATGCTCGTCCTTCAGTTATCTTTGTGGGCTTTCAAACCGGTAAGGCCCGGTCTCATCGTGGGTTTTCCCTGTTAACTATGATAATTATATTTTTATTGGTTAACTAATACTAAAATATTTATAATATTTACTGCTTCTTTTATACCTATTTCTTTTTACTTAGTTAGTTAAAATAAATTAAAGCAGCCAATACATAACAATGATATTTAGTATAAATTATAAACTTTGAAGTAAATTCTATCTACTGTTCATAATCAAATAAAAGAATCATTTCATTTATCTAAGAAAACCAACTGTGCTAGAGTATGACCTGAGTTTAGGTGTAGAAAAACATAGCTTGAAAATTTAATTTCTATATGCTTTAGTAAACACATACTCATTCCCATTTTTGCTATAATCTAAAATTTTACTGAATCTAACATTTCACAGTTACCTTTCATTCAGAAACCCTAAACATTTAACATGCATGTAGTAGATAAACTAAGATTTACTTAACTAAGATAGTAAAATAAAATAGAACCTGTTGAGGACAAGACGACAACAGCTTAAGGAGACCATTCCTACCTACCAATCTCCCGGAGAGCGCTCGAACAACGCTTCCTCAGGACCCTTGAGCCTGTTCCTAGTCTTCTTGGCTGAGATTTGGGTGGAGACTACAACTGTAGAAACCTCTGTCACCTGATTGGTTCAACTACCTCAGTAATAAAAATATGCTCTCGGCAGTATGATATTCAGCTTAAAAGCTGCAACTAGATCAATCTCAGCAGTTATCCCCTCAAACACATTCCAGACTCCCCTCCATTGAATTTTTCTCAAGTAAATTCATTCGCCTTGAATGATCACTTCTCTAGAATGAGTAGCCTCAACTCTTTTCAATGGAAAATTTTATAGAGATGCCTAGGTCTTTTGGGTCAGTTTTCATTAAATGAGCCACCTGCTCTGATTCCATTTTCTTGGGGAATCATGACCACAAATATAGGGAAGTTTTCACTTGCAATAGTTGGAAGTGGTTTGAGGATGCTTCCGCATGTCAGTTTGCTCTCCACCCAGTCTCGTCCACCAATTTGACCAGTAAACACTCTTTTAACAGCTCTCCTAAGCTGTTGTCTCCTCATTTATTTATTTATAAATAAAATATTCTGAATTTACATTAAATATTCTTGACCCCACTGGGTCATCAATTACAACTTAGCATAAAATTTAACACGATGTTCCTCAAATAATATAAAATTGTTTTTGCAAATTGGGGCATGTGACATACACACCCCCTTAAATTATAACATCGTCCTCGATGTTATTTATTCCTTGTCCTCAGAATTCCCCTGGAATAGAATTGGATATGCATCCCGCATATGACTTTCCAATTCCCAGGTGGCTTCCTCTGGACTAAGGTGCTTCCATTGCACCTTCACTTGACCAATGGTGCGGTTTCGAAGTGTGATCTCCCTCCAGTCGATGATACAATCCGATTCCACCAAAAAATCTCCTTCGGGTTCCACCTGTACATCATTCCAGTTAATAATATGAGTAGCATCATGAACATATTTCTTTAATACAAAAATGTGAAAAAACATTGTGAACTCTTAAATTTGGTGGTAAGGCTAACTGATAGGCTACCTGTCCAATCCTTGATAGTATTTCAAAAGGACCACAATAACGAGGTGCTAGTTTGACACAACTACCCAACCTCAGAGAACTCTTTTTGGGTCTCACCTTGATGAAAACATGTTCACCTACCTAGAACTCTTTTGGAGTTCTTTTAAGGTATGCTTGAATTTTCTGTCGATCTTGTGCATTTTTCAGATTACCTTGTACCTGCTTTACAATTTCTTCCATTTATTTTAATAATTCAGGTCCTAATACTAACCTGTCCTCCAGATTACTCCAAGAGATGAGAGTGTTACATTTACTTCCATACAAAATTTCAAAAAGACTATATCTAGCTGAAGCTTGATAATTATTATTATAAGCAAATTCTACCAGGTGTAAATAATCTTCCCATTTACCTGGCTGATCCTTTACATACATTCTTAGTAAATCTTCTAGTACTTGATTTACTCTTTCAGTCTGTCCATCAGTTTGAGGATGGAACAAGGTACTAAAATTTAACGTAGTATTTAATCCTTTAAACAAAGATCTCCAAAAGTTACCTGTAAATTTAGGGTCTCGGTTTGAAATTATAGCCTTCGATATTCCATGCAGTCGAAAAATTTGGTTTAAAAAGATATCAGCTATGTTTGCAGCTTTATAAGTAGTTTTTACAGGTATAAAATGGGCTGCTTTACTCAATTTGTCAACCACTACCATTATGAAGTCATTTAAGTTCTGATTCTTAGGTAGTCCAGTAACAAAATCAAGACTAATACGCTCCCATTTTCATCTAGGAATGGGCAATGGATAAAGTAATCCAGCTGGATGCTGATGTTCAGTTTTTACTTGCTGACATTCAAAGCATCTAGCAATATATTCTGCAAGTTCAGTCTTCATATTTGGCCAAAAATATTCTTTTCTTAACATGGTTATAGTTTTCTGATAACCCGGATGGCCTGAGTAAGGAGTTTTATGGATTTCGTCTAGAATCAATAACTTAACCTTAGGTACATTAGGTACATATATTCTATCTTTATACAGTAAAAATCATTTTTCATTCAAGCTGTACCCTGTACCTAAACTTTCTATTATATTTTCTTTTGCTTTTGCTTGTAACTTTAGGTAATTTTCATCTTGTTCTAACCCTGATTTAAGCTGTTCTTCCAGATCTGTTGTATAAGTATTGATAGCTGGTGTAAAATTCAGCTTTGCATTCCTACTTAATGCATCAGAAACCTTATTTTCTTTCCCTTTAATGTGTTGAATTTAGAAATCATATTCACTTAGAAAAGATAGCCACCTAGCTTATCTAGCATTCAGGTTAGGTTGATCTAACAGATATTTTAATCCCTTATTATCTGTTATAAAAATAAAATTTCTTCTAATTAAATGATGATGCCACATCTTTAGAGCATGTATGACAGCAGCTAATTCCAAGTCATAGGTTGCATAATTCTTTTCATGAATTTTCAATTTCCTAGACTCATAAGCAATAACATGTCTTTCTTGAGTCAATACTCCACCTAAGCTGTTTTTCTAGATCTGTTGTATAAGTACTGATAGCTGCTATAAAATTCAGCTTTGCATTCCTACTTAATGCATCGACAACCTTATTTTATTTCCCTTTAATGTGTTGAATTTCGAAACCATATTCACTTAGAAAAGCTAGCCACCTAGCTTGTCTAGCATTCAGGTTAGGTTGATCTAACAGATATTTTAATCCCTTATTATTTGTTATTAACATAAAATTTCTTCTAATTAAATGATGATGCCACATCTTTAAAGCATGTATGATAGCAGCTAATTCCAAGTCATAGGTTGCATAATTATTTTCATGAATTTTCAATTTTCTAGACTCAATATCAATAACATGTCTTTCTTGAGTCAATACTCCACCTAAATTGTCATTGCAGGCGTCAATACATACTATAAAATCTTTATTTGGATCAGCTATTCTTAAAATAGGTGCACTGGTTAATAAGGTTTTTAACTTTTTAAAACTATCATCGCACTTCTGATTCCAATCAAATTTCTTTTCATTTTTTTGCAGAGAGGTTATCGGATTTGCGATTCTCGAAAACCCTTTGATGAACCTCCGGTAATAATCGGTAATTCTCATGAATGATCGGACATCATTCATGTCTTTAGGAACTGGCCAATCTTCATTTGCCTTTATCTTTTCGGGATCCACCAAAATTCCTTCTTTAGTCACCACATGACCTAAATACTGGATTTTATCTTTAAAGAAGTCGCATTTACTAAACTTTGCAAAGAGTTGATGATCTCACAACTCTTGGAAGACAATTTTTAAATGTTCTTTATGTTCTTCTTCAAATTTAGAATAAATTAATATGTCGTCGATAAACACAACCACAAATTTATCCAGATATTTATGCATTACATTATTCATTAGACACATAAAAACAGATGGAGCATTAGTAATCCCGAATGGCATGAAAACAAACTCGTAATGTCCATATCGAGTCCTAAAAGTTGTTTTAAAGATGTCTTCGTCTTTAATTCTAACTTGGTGAAATCCAGACCGTAAATCAATTTTTGAAAATACCGTGGCTCCACGTAGTTGATCAAACAGATCATCTATGCGAGGTAACGGGTATCTGTTTTTAATAGTCATCTTATTTAATTGACAATAATCTATGCATAATCGTAGAGTTCCGTCATTTTTCTTAACAAAGATGACAGGTGCCCCCCATGGAGACACACCAGGTCGAATGTAATTCTTGTCGATAATTTCTTGTAACTGTGACTTAAGTTCATTAAGTTCGAGTATATTCATCCGATAAGGGGCCTTTGATCCGGGCACTGCACCAGGTACCAGCTCAATGGTAAAATCTAGTTCCCTTTTCGGAGGCAGTCCTGGAATTTTTTCTGAAAATACATCTGCATACTCCTTTAAAACTGGTATATCCTCCAATTTTAATGTATCTATGTTATTTAGATTTTTCTCATTGGTTACTGTTACTGCATAAGCCTTACAACCTTTCCTAACAGCTCTCTTAAGTTGCAGAGCAGAAATCTTCCTTACGGTTTTTTTCCTTGGGATTCCCTTTACGCTTATTAGTTTTTCATCATTATTCATACAAGTAAAGGTTTTATCATAGCAATTCAAGACCACCCTATGTTGCTCTAACCAATCCATACCGATTAGTATGTCGTATGAACCTAGAGGTAGTACATTAATCTTAACAAAAGTTTCAAATTGATCCATAGTTACCGCACAATTCTTTACAAAACTAGTTACCTTTTTCTTTGCACTAGTAGCTAACTGAACCAACCAATAACTTGCAAACTTTTCAACATGCAGTTTACACTTTTCTACCAAATTAGGAGAAATATAACTTAAAATAGCTCCTGGATCAATTAAAATAGCTATGGGTGTTTGGTTTATCTTACCTTATACTTCCACCATGGAAGTTTGATAGTCTGCTTGTCGATTCTCCAAAGTTGCATTGATCTTGGGCATAGTCCTCACTAAATCTCCAATAATCATCTCCTCTTGTATTGTGTGGATATTGCTAATAGTCTTTTTCCGATTGGGACAGGTTGAGGCATAATGTGGACCATTGCATTCCCAACACTTTACGGGTTCTTTTCGTTCAAAGTTCTTTGTGTAATTATTGTGATTATTAGCAAGCTCTTTATTTTTTTTATTGTTTTGATTGTTTTGTGAATTATTCTTATTCCCCTAGAAATTCTTATTAGAAAATGTTTTTCCATTATTATTTTTAGAATTCCGATTAGGCACAAACTCTTTCTTCTTTAGATCATAATTATTATTCTTTTTGGCCTTCTAGTTGGCCATACTCTCCTTTTTTTGATTTTGTTCATAACAAAAATTTGCTTTCCTCATAGCTTCTTTCAGGGTTTTTGGATTGTCATACTCAATCCTATCATTTATATGATAAGGTAAACAGCTGAGAAACCGCTATATCTTCGGTTTCTCATCCACAAGGTATGGTACATACCTAAGCATACTTAAAAACTTACTGTTCAAATCTTTCATGGTCATTGTACCTAGTTTTAGCTCATAGAATTCTTTAGCCCTTTCTTCATAGTACTGTTCAGATAAAAATTTATTTTTAAAGTACTTCTTGAATGTGCTCCAATTTATGTTCTTCTCTCTTATACCTTTCACTCTCTTTAAATCTTTCCACCATATATCAGCTTTTCCTATAAGATTATGAATAGCCATTCTAGCCTTTAATTGGTTAAAATAGTTATAAATCTAGAAGTACTTCTTCATCCCGGATAACCAGGATTCCGATTCCTCACCCTTTTCAGTTTCTCCATTAAATGTTGGTGGCTTGATATTCTTAAACTCTCCAGAAATTTCTTCATAAGGTTTATATTTTCTTTTCCTAGTATGGTGGTTATCCTCACTACTGTCACTAATATAGTGAGAATTACGTTGATCACCAAATAATTCGGAAGATGAGCTACTTTCATTTTTAATCTGTTTAGTCTTTTTATACTTATGTTGGTAACTTATATCTTCTGAATCGGCTCTTTTACCCCTTCCCTCAGTACGAAATCTTTCTATTAGGATCTGATTTAGTTCCTTCTGAGCTCTCAGAATCCTCTCATTTTATTTTTTAATAGACTCCATTTTAGATTTTAATTCTTTTATTGTTTATAAAAGTTCTGAGGAATTAGTGGTTATGTATTCTTTTATAGGTTCTCTTTGTAAATTATCTTGTTCAATATAGGCAGATTCCTCTTCCGCATATTCCTCCAATCTTTCCATACCTGTCGTTAAACTCAGAAACAAATTTCTCTGTTGAGGACATTAAAAGAAAACAACATCAGCAAAATGATTTAAATTCACTGTTCCATATAAGCAAGTTGAGTTTCATCAAGGCCTAGTCTTTGAACCTTGTGCTCTGATACCACATGTCATAACCCCAAAATTTCATAAAAATTTAAAATTTTTAAAGTGACATAAAATGTTTGAAATCATAGTTTAGTAACTGCTAGCGGTTAGCAAAAAATGAAACAGTTTAACAATTTATAATGATTAGTTTCAAATACAGAAAAACTAATACAACTTTAATTTTTATAAGTTATATAAAAATGACTTGCATTTAGTTGCTGCTAGCTGTACTGATGATTTACTTTCTGTCAAGTAGGTGAGAAACCATGTTTGAAATCGGGGCTTACTTAGCATTCTGCTAACTCAATGGGTTGTTGGTTCTTACAGGTTCAGCAGGTAAGCGTTTGATCAAGTAGAAGTTTATTTTGAACTAAGTCGAGATGTACTTCTTAAGCATGATAAGATGCTAGTATATAACTTGATTATTAAATGCAATATTCCGATGAGGTAAAGTAAATTCCTTCGTTGTTTTTGAATCTATGACAATATCTCCAATTTAGCCATGATGACTTTTATCCTTATCATATTTAATGTTGTTTACAAGATTGAGTTACTTCAAGTTTTCTTTCTATCATGAAGATTATAGTACTTAGTCGGTTATAGATTCTTGCAGTGAGCATAGAGCTCAAGATCCTTTCATAAAATATTTCTATTGTATTATGGTCTTACTGCTATTGTCATGTTTAAAAACTCAAGTGCATTACTCTTTATGTATGGACATAATCCTATATTTTTCAAGATAAAGTTTACCATGAGTTGATAGTTTTTGCTAAGAGAAACTCTTGCATTAAGGTTTGTGTTCAGTCTCTGTGAAGACTCCTTCATTTATTAGCATCGAGTTTTATGTGAAAATTTTAGAGCTATTAGTTTATGAAATATATTGTATTTACGACATATCCCTACTCTAATTTTTTCTTACTAGTTGTGAACAATACCAACATGTTTGATTTGGTTACAAATGTAATTATCTTCTTACACAGCTAGTGGACAAGCTGTGTACATAGTATTTGGTTTGCAACCATAAAGAAATTGCTATTGTAATGTTACCATACTATACTGAGTTATGGTTTATAATAATAGGCTATAACAAAATACTATGTGTAACATAAGGTAGTTTCACTATCTAAAAAGTTCTATCATAAGGTCGAACTAAAAGTAGAAACGTTACAAGTGTTGTTCCTATATTATACTATTTCTAAAGCAAAGCATAAACAATAACATGATTGGCATAGTAAGCAATCATATAAACTGTCCACAAGATCAATGGCCAAATTGACATTTTGATCAGTCACATGAACATTATAATATACTCGATATTGTTAATTTTATTATTGGCTAATGATAAGAACTTGTATACTATGGTTGAATCTTCATGATTTATAAATGGAAAAGGTTATGCACCTTTATACTCTAGTCGATGGCATGAATTGAAATAATTGGCAATAATATAAATCATTTTCGATGTGCAGTATTTAACTATTGAAAATGACCCACGCTTGGTTAAAAAATTTGGAAGGCACGTGGTCTATTCTCCTCGATGCATTGGTGACTTATAAAGAAGTGAAACCCTACTCCGTGGCATTTGGCTCCGAGGGTTTGCATGTCTGTCGACTGCACTGAGAGGTTCTTTGCGGCCATGAGAGGCCTGCTCCTTCTCTGCTTGCTAGCTCCGTAGTCTGTATTCGTTGCTGAGTGTTTTTGATACTAAGACTTGTAGTCTCAATTTCTCTTGGGAGTAAATATTTACTGTGCGAGTTGTCTTTACTTACTCGCTTGGCTTGAAGCCTGTACATGGTTTTAACTCTATCACTGCTTGTTCCTTGCCTCGGCATCGTGGAGTTTGAGTGTTGTAACCTTACTGCCTTTGTTGTAGGGTTGACTTGTAGTTTCTCTTGGTTGGTACAGACGAGATAGGTGGCCGTAACTTCGTGGTTTCGAACTCTTCTCGTTGACAGCACAGGTATACACTGCTATTTTATTCGAAATCCTTTTTGCCCATGAGTTAATTAATCTAGGGTTTTAAAAATTATTATTATTATTTTTTAAACTATTGTTTGGTTTAATATGTAGGCTATGCTGACAGCTCCAGACTTGGATGGAAGCATGCTCGTCCTTTAGTTACCTTTGTGGGATTTCAAACTGGTAAGCCCCGGTCTCGTCGTGGGTTCTCCCTGCTTGCGAAATGGGTTGGTTGAAGGTTCCTGTGGTTGGAAACCTAGCTGCGAACTCTTTGCTAGTTATGATATTTACTTTGTTGTTTATAAACCCTATTTTTGTTTTTAAACCCTGTCGATACAATGCTAGGTTGCACAATATTTTAAAGTTGTGATGTAAGTGTTGTTTTTGGTGAAAACTGTTCAACCTTACGGCCTACAAATGTAATACTCTGTTAGATGTATAAAAATCTTCTGTGTTTAAAGTTATATGATTTCTATCTCATTTGCTTCGGTTTTTCTATTCGATCTTTAAGAATATGGAAACTGAAAAAAAATGGGGTTTTCCCTAACCTGTCAGTAATGAAATTACTCTTAATATAAAATATTTGTGTATATTTAGTTTAAGAAAAGAAAGGACTGTGAAACCGTCTAGTTGGTCAAGTTTGTGAGATTTTTACTTTCACGGTCAGTAATGTAAATTAGTTATAGTTTAAATGCAAATACTTTTGTATAATTGGTTTTATTAAAATAAAAAGGGTTTCGACCCTTGAATTCTTACAGGCTAAAAGCCTACCTAGATCTGAGATTCATATTGTACACGATTTATAATTTCTAGTGTAATTTGTTCATTATTTACCTGTATATTTTATTCATTACTACTTTGTAAATTATAAATTATTTTGAGCTCTCTTCTAGAAGATAATGATAATTTCTAAAACTCGGTTAAAGGAAATAATATAAACCCTAAAGTGTTATGAAATTCTTATTTCTACTTAAAGTGTTTTTTACTTTGTTTTTCAAAAATAGAAAATAAGAATGATGAGATAACTTACAGTTAAAGTTTTGATACTACTTTTAAGAAAACAAAAATAGAAACTCA
>LPNX010630971.1:59753-74846 GCA_001517045.1 Pseudotsuga menziesii
TGGCGAACCCAGTCCTCGATCTCAAGCTTCAATGGATGCCACCTTCCTCTTCAACATAGGTCTCATCCTCGGCAACAAAACCATTTGTTGGTGCAATTCTACTTGGACTCGGGTTCACCTAATTATATACGCCAACAAACCCCAAGATACTGGCCCAAAAGGGTTTGACCCTTTCAGCATCACCTGCAAAGCAAATAAAGTCTCACTCGAGGTACCTATAAGAACTACAGGAACCATGGTTTTGTAGCTTTAAAGGGGAACAACACAACATCCATAACATTCAACATAATAATACAGAACTTCGACAAGTCATGCGTTTCGACATGTCATACACTTCAACGAAAAGATTCCACGCTTATTATAAAATAGCTACAACATGTTGATGTATTTGTAACTTCAGAAGATATTCTGATATATATTATAATTGTATGTTGTTGTACCCCCATTAGAGATGTGTTTACCTCCTTTCAGGATGTCATTATTATGTATTATCATATCATGTAATGTGTATTTGGAGTTTCTCTAGGAGAATTCAAACATGTTAGGGTAACAGTCATCCCAGTCATGTAATAAGTCAATAACTTGATTAGTATAAATAGGGAGGCGCCCTCCCTCATTTATACACACCTCACAGTCACTCAAATTTGCATGAGAGAGAGAGAGACAAGGAGGAGAGATAGATATATACTGAAGACTTCTTATTACCGGGATTGATCATATTATGACATACTCTTTGTGACTGTACTATTCTAAGGGATTTTGCGGAGTTTTCTCCTTTATGGTTTCCCTGGTGAAAATCTTTGTGTCTTGTGTATCTGTTCTATATAATGCATATTGTTGTACTTGTTATTATTTCAGATAAATATCCGAACTAATCTTACAAGATCTAAGAAAAACTAACATGGTATCAGAGCCTCTCTAAAAGAAGGCACTACGCAACAATGGAAACTAGGGCTTCCTAGTTTAGGGTCTTCTCTCAACAGATCATCAAGAAAAGAGGGCTAGGATAACTCGCCTCAGTAGGGTGCATATTTTGGTGGAAGCAATTTCGAATTTGGCAATTTTGACCCTATCACTAGTGCCAAAAGAAACTAGGGCATCAAGTTTCAGAAGCTTCCTGCCTTAGCTTTTAGGAAAGGACACTGTTGAGTAACTCGCCTCAAGGAGGAACATATTTCTATCCAAACATAATTCCCAAACTCCAAGTTTAAAAATTAGGGTTTCTCTAACAAACCCTAGGTCATCCAGCTCTGAAATCAAGTTGGACACCTCAAATCGGTAAGATCTAAATATTTTCTATTTCCATTTGAGGTTCTCATTTGAAAATATGACTCACCATACTCAGCTTGAGGACAAGCTTGGAGGGGCTGATGACTTCTGAGCATGGAAGTACAAAATTCCCCTGATCCTTGAAGATAATGACTTAGATTAGTACATAACTAGAGAAGTTCTAGTATCAGAGGGAGATGAGGCTAAGGGTACTCATAAGAAGAACTTGGAAACGACCAAGAGAATCATTGTAGATTTTGTTAAGGATCACCTCATCCCCCATGTGTCATCATTCAGGACACCGAAGGAAGTATATGATGCTTTGACAAAGATGTTTGAGGGAAAGAACATCAAGTAGAAGATGAATTTGAGGAACCAATTGAAGAATGTGAAGATACAAAACTCCGATACTATAAAATATTACTTCACAAGGGTTGCTCAAATCAAAGAACAACTTGACGCAGTTGAAGAGAATATCGAAGAAGGAGAAATTGTAATGACTACCTTGAATGGTCTCCCTAGATCATGGGACTCATTCATTCAAGGAATTTGTGCAAGAAGGATGGTGATCTCTTTTAGCAAAGTCTGAGAAGAATGCACACAAGAAGAATCTTGAATCGTAACAAGAGAAGACAAGATGGAAGCAACTGAAGATCAATTTATCACCGTTCACACTAAAAATAACTACAAGAAGAAGGAGAAGAAGCATAACTATCATCACAACAAGAATAAGGACAAGGAACAAAATAATATCAAGAGAGATCCTTCTAATGTTCAATGTTATACTTGTGATGAAAAGGGACACTTTTCAAGAGTTCATCCCATCAAGAAAAATAGACACCATGCCCAGGTTGTCGAAGATGATGAACAAACAAACAAAACATTTAGAAGAGAGAAGGATGAATTAGATAAATAGTATGTGCTAACCACGACACTTACGGGAGCTATCTCACATGGAAGAAATGATTGGCTTGTGGATAGTGGGGCATCTAAACACATGATTGGATATAAAGATTCATTCGTTAATATATCTGATCATGAGTCACCTCACAAGGAGAAACTTGGGGATGATTATCAATACCCCAAAAAAGGGAGTGTGGTAGCTTCATACGAGCTATACTCCAGGAAATCCTTAAAGATGAAGGATGTGATATATGTTTTAGGATTGAAGAAGAATCTTCTCTCCATATTTGCACTAGATGCAAAGGGAATTGAAGAAATAATAGCTCCAATGCTTTGAGAAAATATGCTAAGAAGAAACACAAGAAATAGATCTTTCTACTAAGATAATTCTCACAAGCATACACATGAAAAATATAGAGAATAAAAGAGACTGAATCACATGAATGAAAAGATGAATATTGGATTTTATACTTCCATTGAATATTGATGAATAATAGTGTAGATGAAAAGTACATCCCTCATAGGTAAAATCAAGTTGTATGGAGACAACTCATAAAGCTCAAAACAATAGACTTACCAAATACGATAAACCCCCATAGGTGGCTAATGCACTTCCCAAATCAGTCAAGGACCTCACGAATTAGAAAAGGAATGAGTGAGTTGTCAAGTGTGATGGATAAACATGCTAATCCTGGAAAGTGGAGAGAAAATCATGGAGGATGGGTTGGCAACAAAAGATACCAGTTTCCTAGTTAACTAGCTTTATCTTATCCACAGAAAAGATGGATAAAAGTAGAATAAGGCAGAATTTGCAGGAAAGCACGGTTACTAATTCTAGGAGTCCATAAAGTGGTTAAGATCAACCTAGAATAAGAATTAAAGCATTCTTGGGGTATAGATGGAAAGTGTTGACTTTAAGGTACAAGTGGATGCCAATTATCTAGCTAGTGGTTAGGAATTTAATCAAATAATGATTAAATATTTTATCCTAAATTATGAGTGGGTTTAATAATATCCAAGCACCCCCCTTTATGTCTGACTTTATGATGGTATATAAAAAATATAGGTGTATATCGGGCCCAACAACAAGGTTATGGTCACCCTTTAACAATTATTCATGTCCAAAAAGATGAGGAAAGAGGAAAAGCCACATGGGGAAAATCCCCCCTCAAGAAAGGACAAGGAACAAAATTTGAAATAATATTTATTCAACGTATATTTAACTTCACTTGAATGAGCTAAATGAATTGGGTGAAATCCTTAATGAAGAAATCATGAAATCCATGATCATGCGCTAGTGTAGAATCTACAAGAAAGAAGAGTGTAACACCCCGGTTTTGACCCCGTTTGCATTAAAAATGTTTATGATGTTTATATTGTATTTAATTGTGGTGTGGAGCTAAAGGCAAAATCCCCACCATCGATTTAGCATTTTATGTTTCGGCGATTAAAATTCATTTCCGATGGTATTTTGTGCTAGCTAGCACATTATAATTTTGGACATCATGTAAATATGCAATTTAATTAAAAAAAACCCACAACCAACTATGTCAATGCAACAAATAATGAGATGGGGGCATGATTTACTAAGGATAAGGGGGGAGTGGAATATTTAACCCTTGATCCAATAGAAAAATACAAATGTCAATAAAAGAACCCAAAAGACTTGGAAACTACTTTCTTGTCTTATTCAACCAACCACTTAACTCTCCAAGGAGTAGTTGGGAAGTTATTGCCTTGGGGAAAGGTTAGTATGGGAAGCCGTCAATTTTGGAATGGCTTCCAGACGTTGACCACAAGCTTTCCCAAGGTAGATCTCTCATCCATTACCCTCACGTGGAGGAAAGGAGCTACATTCTTCACCCATGGAGGTAGTCGCATCTCACCCTCACGCAATGGCAACCACATTTTTCCTCATGCACATAGGTAGTTTATTTCCTCATGTGGGATTTCTATTCGGGGAGCAATCTTTTTTTCCCATTCATGTTTTTACAGGTTCTGGATTTTTTCCCATGTTTGGGAAGTCGATTGGGCAAAGATCAATTGATGGGCTCTTTGTCTGATGGATTTGCTATTATTTATCCTCATTACCCAGCTGAGGAAATCCTTTTGTGTTGCACGGTGAGTGGGAGAAGAGACCCACAATTTATTTGGTGTTGTTCAGTCTGTTTTGGCCACGTTAGGGACAAAACGTCCATGGGAATTGAACTCCTATTAGGGGGTTGTTTTCACCCATATTGTCACTTCATTTTCTTGCCAAAATTGTTTTATTCAACCTAGAATTGTGTATCTTGCTGTGTATACATATGTGCTTTGGTATGAACTAAATTGGGAGTGGAAATGGGGTCTGACCAGCTTGATAAACCTAGTGTGTGAAGGAACCTCATAGACAGATTTAGGGGGCTGTTTTTCTTCTTTGAACACCCTGAATAACACTAGAGAGGAAGGAATTTCTTGAGGGACTGTGTAGCAGAGAAGGGGATGCTTCCTTATGTTGGGTGTGTGGATGTTCTAGAAGCCAGGATAGATTTGGTGCAGGTGTCCATAAATCTGTGGGTGAGCTCACTAGCTTAGAAGTAATGTGACACCCTGGTTTTGACCCCATTGCATTAATGTATATGATGTAAATATTATATGGGATCATGACAAGGAGCTCAAGACCAAGGCCCTATCATTGATTAATGTTTGGAATATAGGCGATCATGGTTTATGCCTATGGTTTCTGTGCTAAGTCAATCACGTTTGTAAACATCATGTAAATATATGAATTAATGAAAAACCCACAGCCAGCTATGTCAATGCAACGAATAATGAGATGGGGGCATGATTTTCTTAAGGATAAGGGGGTGGGAATGTTAACCTTGAACTTGTTTGGGAAAAATCCATGTGTCATAGGGAGAACCCATCAAAAATTTCAACTACCCTTTTTCTTGTCTTTTCTTCCCAACCATTTATTTCTGCGAGAATGTGGTTGAAGTAGTTATTGCATGGAAGAGGGGAAGAGTATGAGAAATTTGAATTGGGTAGAGCACCCAGTTTCAAATGTTGTGTTTTGCTTGCATGGACAAGAAAACAACAAAACTGTATGCCATTTTGAATCATGCACATTTTGGTTTTACTCTCACGTTTTGGGAGTTGGGGGACACTCGGACTCATTCACCATCTTCATTCTCCATTCGCGTGGAAGCTCTGCGGTAACGGATCTCTTCCTGTGTGTATCCTTTACGTTTTGCGAGTGTTTTTCCCTTGACAAGATGGTGATGGTTGTGTTGTAGTGTTATCTTAAACTACAGAGTGTATGAGACCCTATTACTCGTGTCCTAGAGTAAGCCTGTGTTGTGGAGTCTCCCTGTGTTGTTGTGTTGTGCACCCTGGTTTGAGTCTGAACTATGTACAAGACTTAGGAATGGGAGAAACATAGAATGTGTTTGATAAACCTAGTGTGGAACCTCACAATAAGATAAGAGTGGCTGGTGAACCTACTATGCACATCCTTAAGAGCACTGGAAGAGAAGGCCTAAGGAACTGTGGAGCAGAGAAGGGGACACTTCCTTGTGTTGGGTGTGTAGGCACTGGGAAAGCCAGGTTAGATAGGTCTTCTGAAGGTGTTCTTAGCTCTGTAGATGATCTCACTAGCTTAGTATTTCTTCTTGCCCATTTCCTTAGAATCCCGATAAACCCAACTGGAAATATGGCTTGGCTAGTGGCCTGAGAAACCCATATGTTGGCTTGCTTGTGTCTTGTTGCGTTTGAACTTGTGAGTAACCTTTTCTTGGACACTCTGATAAACCCAATTGTGAATGTTGGCTTGGCTAGGTAGCCTGATAAACCCAGCAGTGAGATGGCTTAAATGTGTACAGTCTGATAAACCCATCTGTTGGCTTGACTAGTCCTTAAGGTGAATGTTGTCTTGACTATGAGAAGTCTGTGAAACCCAACTATGAGATGGCTTGGCTAAGTGGCCTGTGAAACCCATCTGTTGGTGTTTTTTCCCTTACAGCCTGATAATCCCAACTGTGTTGGCTTGGATGAGTTCTATTGCACCCTTGGCTATGTATGAGTCTGCTAGTGTTCCCTTATTCCTTGAGGAAATCATGCCCATATTGGGGGTGGCGGTGTTGCTAAGAGATTGATGAGCGCACTGGCCTATGGTTGGGTGGAACGTTCCAGCAACATAGCTAGTTGTGGGACAAGTTCTTCTCAAGATAAGTGTTCTTGTCTATGTTAATCTCTGAAATTGTATTTTCGCATTGTAATTGCTTGATGGAATGTGATGAACATGTTGGCTTTGTTGAATTGATGAATTGTTCCTTTGAATAACTGTAATTACAGGAATCTATGTATGTTTCCTTCAATGCATTGTTAAACTAAGTTGTAGGGTTGGAATGTCGGATTGATGTTGGCCTGGATGGCCAATTCTATTCAAAGACTTCGATCAACAGGTTGAATTTTCGAGCAGAAACCTTCTTCCGCAATGGTTCATTCCACAGGCGATATGCGGGATGTGGAAGGCATCCTTTGGAAGATTTGGACCTCCACAAATTCCCTTTCTGCAATTTGCGGGATGTGGGATGCAGGATGTGTTTTTGAGAATTATGAATTTCTGCAGTTTTTGTTCCACAACGGTCTTTTCCAATGCAGGATACGAGATTGCGATGCTATGATTTCCACAATTCCCAATCCTGCAATTCAAGTTTTCACACCGTCGATCTTTTTCAGATGATTCTCCCGCCATTGATCCATTTCCAATGCGGGATGCGGGTTGCGGGAAGTGATATTGCAATTTTTCTTAACTTTTTGATCCCGCAACTCGGGCTTTCTACACCATTGATTTGGTTCCAGTTGTGTGACCATTTGTGATCATTGATTTCTGTCACGTTTTCTCTTTGTCATCCGATCTCCTCTGAGACCTCTCCTTACAGATTGTCAAACTTCTCAAAGGAAGACAGGAGGGAGCATGACGGTATTGGAAATGTCGAGAGGTGGTTCGCGGCCATACCCTGTGGTTCGATGAACAGTAAATGTTCTCGATGAAATTTTTAATTCCGTATGATAATGGGGTATGGGTACATGAGAATCTGGCCTTTCCAACTCCTTTGTAGCCTGATAAACCCAACAATGTTGGCTTGGCTGAGTTTTGTTGTGTCCTTGGTTATGTGTGAACATGCTAGTGTTCCATATTTCTTGTGGGAATCATGCCCATCTCGGGGGTGGCAGTGTTGCTGAGAGATTGATGAGCATGCTGGCCTATGGTTGGGTGGAACGTTGCAGTGAAATAGATGGTTGTGGGACAAGCTTCTTCTGAGATAAGTATTCTTGTGTTTAAATCTTTGCACTTGTATTTGCTTAAATGAATTATGATGAACATATTAAATGCTTGAATGGAATGAATTTTGCTTCCGTTGTATGTTAAATATTCATGAATATGTGTATGTTATTAGTTCAATGCATTTCATTTTATATTATGTTCATGGGGACATATTTCCTGAATTAGATAGCAGCATAGTTGCATCCTCTCTCCGGTAGTAGGGTGGGGACGTGACAAAGAAGAGACACTCTTGGTATCTCATCATATGATGAAGTAGGAACATTATCTAAATGATTCTTGTTGCTGAAAAATATGACCTACAAACAAAATCTGATTTGGAAAAGAGATCTGTGCATACTCCTTCCCAAGGAGTACAAAAATTAAGACAATTTGTTACACACTCAAATCCCTGAATAGCTGCAAAATTATGATGTGAATCACATGTCATTCTTCCAATATGATGTAGCAATTTCCCATATATTATATGAGGTAGATAAAACTATGATATATCATAAATATTATCATATGGAACAACAAAGACAAAAGCTTTGGTGACTCCATGAGGATATAGGGCTAGACTAGGAAAACTATGAGCAACTGGGGAAAAGTGATGAGTGTAAAAAAATGAATGATGAATGGACTTGATATCTGAAACATAAGTGTTTATAATAGATCCAATCATGTTTAATATCATTCCAAATATGACTAAGGTCATGGATAACCAACCAATGAAATATAGGAAAGACTTCAAACCATGTAATATAAGTAACACTGCATAAGAGGCCAATGAGGAATCAACTACTAAACTTGGGATTTGTATAGTATTAGGATTATTTAGAGGTATGGTATATGGTATGGATGGTGGTATGAATTGTATCATGACATGTATATCATCCTGCAAACATATTTCTAAAGAATATAAGAGATCACATATAATCATATCAGTAGACTCATGTGAATACATAGGTAAGGAGTCCTCTCTAGTAGAAAAGGAGGAAGGAAGGAGATGTTCAAAATATTCAAGGAGGCTCTGAGTATTGATGCCAAGAATAAAGGAGGAGATGAAAAATAACATGATATTAAGTAAGGTAAGTGGTATGAAATACATAAGACTTGATTTGGCTAAGCAAACATCCAGAAAGACACTAGGTTGCACACCATCAACGAGAGAGGTATGCACAAAGTGTGAAAGAACTGGCACATAGATATCAGAATCTAAGATAGAAGATATATAGAAAAATGAATGGGTGAATGGATAATCATCAATATCAATAGAATCTCCATATGTCACTTCTTTTTCATCATTATCATCATCATAAGAAGATGAATCCATATTTTCAACTTCAAGAGATATAGAAAAATATGGCTCTTCAATATTTGCTTCTTGATTGAAGGAGGAAGCATTCGAATCAAAGAGGGTAAAATAAATATAAACTATATGAGAATCTTATTCATTATAAATAACTTCATCAGAGAATGTAGAGGCCAATACATATTAAGAGAGAGCACATGAAGAGATGTTGGGTTTTCTCCATGCTTCATCTTCTACTTCCAACATACCAAAAGATTTGTCCAAATTGTTCCAAAGCTCAAATGGATATTCAACACAATCTATGAGATGATGTATATTTGGAGACATTCCCAAGCACATAATTCCATAAGCTCTATCAAAATTATCCATCCATCCAATATTCTCTTCATCAAACTCAGGTTCGCTCAATGCACCAATGGAGACTTCAAAGAGACATTGCCTCTTCAAGTATGCACTCATCTTGGGATTCCAATAATCATAGTTGAAAGGAGATAGTAGAGGAACTTTTGAATCCATATTGAATTTGTGGATATGCTCTAGGATATACTCTCTGCAACCTGCAAAATCAAAACTAGGAGAAAATCCTATAAGCTTAGATCAAGCTCTTCTTCAGAGAGGGATAGGAGACTGGATGCGCTCCTCGACACTATAGAACTTGAGAAAAATTTCAATCTGATACCATGTATAAATAATATGTCCAATGTTATGAGAAAATATTCTAAGAATAAGCACAAAAAATAGATCTTGCTACTAAGATAATTCTCACAAACATACACAGGAAAAATAGAGAGAAGAAAAGAGATTGAATCAGATGAATGAAGAGATGAATATTAGAGTGTATCCTTCAATTGAATAACGATGAATAATAGTGTATGTAAATAGTACATCCCTCATAGATAAAAGTCAAGTTTTATGGAGACAACTCATAAATCTTAGAAAGGTAGGCTTACCAAATATGATAAACCCCCATAGGTGGCTAAAGCACTTCCCAAATCAATCAAGGACCTCACAAATTAGAAAAATCATGAGTGATTTGTCAACAGTGATGTATAAACATGATAATCCTAGAAAATGGAGAGAAAATCATGGAGGATGGATTGGAAACAAAAGATACCAGTTTCCTAGTTAACTAGCTTTACCTTATCCACAGAAAAATTGGATAAAAGCATAATAAGGCAAAATCCGCAGGAAAACACAATTACTAATTGTGGGAGTCCATAAAGTGGTCAATATCAAACCAGAATCATAATTAAAGAATTCATGGGGTATATATGGCAAGTGTTGACTTTAAGGTGCAAGTGGATGCCAACTATCTAGCTAGTGGGTAGGAATTTAATCAAATAATGATTAAATATTTTATCCTAAGTTATGAGTGGGTTAATAATCTCCCAACATTAATGAAATTTGTATTTTTCAATGGCCAAGTTCTAATGTGGCCTAAAGGAAAGACAATAGATGATGCAACTGTGATTGGATAAGAAGATGATGGATTTACAAACTAAAAGGACATCCTTAACACGGATTGGTTCATGATTCAATAGAAGCAAATGAACTATGGAATTGAAGTCTTGCACATGTGCACTATAGAGAACTACATATGGCAAGAAAATAAGTCTCCGGACTTCTAGCGATCCAAGAAAATCATGAAGGATTTTTCAAAGGATGTGCACAAGGAAAGAATGCAAAGAAGACATTTCTCGACAGTGAAAGAAAGGATAAAGGAATACTGGAGATAGTAAACTCAGATGTATGTGGACCCATGTCTTCTAGATAATTAAGCGGGTATGTGTACCGTATGTTTACTTTATATATTATTTCTCACGTAAAACTTGGATATATTTATTTAAAGGGAAAAATGAATTTTTTAGTAAGTTCAAGGAATATAAGTCCTTGGCCGAGAACCAAACCGAAAGGAACATCAAAGACTTTGCGGTCAAATAATGGAAAAGAATTCAAGCAACTATGCATAGAGTGTGAGATTAAGAGTGAGTTGAGCACTCCATATAATTCTCAGCAGAATGGAGTTGAGAAATGAAAGAATCGAACCATAATGGAATCAGTGAAAGTGATGCTACATGACCAAGATCTTCGTATGCACCTTTGGGCGAAAGAAGCTAGGACAGTTGTGTATGTAAATAATTGTACTCCTCATCGAGTACTTGAAAACAAAACTCCGGAAGAGGATGACTCAAGAGAGAAACCAAAAGTTCTCCATCTTAGAATATTTGGTTGCCTAGTGTACATACATATCCCAAAGGAGAAGAGGACCAAGCTCAATCCTTCTGTGAAGAAGGGTATATTCGTAGGATATAGTGATACATCAAAGGACTACCAAATATACTTACTAGGATTCAAGAAGATCGACATCAGCATAGATGTAACCTTTTATGAAGACTCGACATATTTCAGATCCAGGAGGATACCTACTCAAGAGGTCAAGGAACCTAAAGAAACGAGAGACTAAGATATGGAAATTGGAGAAGAAATTCCAAAATACCATGAATATCATGACATGGAAGAACCACAAGAGTTGGTAGAGACACTTCCTGAGAAGGACTCCCATAAGAGGAAACCATCATGAGCACATGATCTCATACAAGAAGCAGAAATGTATAGCACTCCAGAAAGAATGCATAGAGAAAAGAAAAGGCCAAAGCATTACAATATCTATGTGGGCCTGTTGTGTGACATCATTGGAAAGGAACCTTCCACCTATGAAGAGGCTTCATAAAAGAAAGAATGTAAGGATGCCATGATTGAGGAGTATCAGTCAATCATGAAGAATGATGTATGGGAGATAGTGCTGAGACCGGAAAAGAATTCTGTCGTGAATTCAGAGTGGATCTATAATATCAAGCATACTGTAGATGGCAGCATCGAGAAATACAAGGCAAGATTAGTAGCATGAGGCTTCTCATAGAAATAAGGAAAATACTACGAAGAGACATTTGCACCTGTGGCAAGGCACACTTCCATTAGGACCATACTTGAATTAACTAAATTTATGAGATGGAAGATACACCAAATGGATGTCAAGACAACATTCTTGAAATGTGTAGTCGAGGAGTAAGTGTGTGTGAAACAACCACTAGGATTCAAGACACAAGACAGGAAGAGTCACGTGTGCAAATTGAAGAAGGCCTTGTATGTATTGAAACAAGCATTGAGGACATGGTATGACAACATGGATATCTTCCTGATGAGCCAAGGATTTACCAAGAGTAAAGCGGATTCCAACCTTTACTTCAAGGTTGAAGGTGAAATACCAGTGATGCTCCTACTATATGTCGATGACTTGTTTCTAACAAGCGAAGATGAAATCATTAAAGATGCAAGGAGGAGAATCTCTACAGAGTTCGAGATGAAATACCTAGGGATGATGCATTAATTCTTAGGCATGGAGGTGTGGTAGAATGTAGATGGGATTTTCCTTGGTCAAGGAAAGTATACAATAGATATTCCAAAGAGATTCGAAATGTTGGACTACAAGGCAATAGCCACACCCATGGCATCAAGCTTGAAGATTATGTGTGATGCTTCATCTGATTCAGTTGATTCCACGATGTATCTTCATATTATTGGCTCATTGATGTATCTGATGAATACGAGACCCAAAATATGTTGTGTTGTGAACAACCTGAGCCATTCATGATAGATTCAAGACTTGTTCACCTGATGGTTGCAAAGCGTGTATTGAGGTACCTAAAAGGTACAATGGATTATGGGCTCAAGTATGATGCGAATAAGAAGATTAACCTACATGGTTATGTTGATTTATATTATGCAGGTAGTGCCACTCATAGGAAGAGAACTTCAAGTTGTTGCTTCAGTTTGGGATCTGGTATGATCTCCTGGTTTAGTAGGAAGCAATCATGTGTGGCGTTGAGTAAATCCAAGGCATATTATGTTGCTACTTTCTCGGCTAGTTGCGAGGTAATGTGATTGTGGAAGCTACTGGCTAATTTATTTGATCTCTAGTTATATTTGTCGTGTCTCTTCTACGATAATCAAATTTGTGTGAAGTTTTCGGAGAAGCATGTCTTCCATGACAAGTCGAAGCATGTAGATATCAAGTTTCACTATATAAGGGATATGGTTTAGAGAGGAGCAGTGAAGCTCCAGTACATGGTAATGGAAAAGCAGATAGTCGATGTATTGACCAAGCCTATAACCAGAGTGAAGTTCAAGTACTTGAGAGAAAGACTTGGTGTGATCCAGAATGAGACCCCTCGAAAGAGGGAGTGATGAATTCTAGCATAATTGGAGACAGGTTGTCTGAGTGTAAAACACCAAACAAGATCGTAGGTTTCTCATATGTAATCATTCTTGTAGGTTGCCCTTGGATAAGTCCTAGAAAAGCTTGCAGGTTATGCTTGGATGTAACCAGTCCTGATATTTTTCTATGCTAGAAATAGAAAGAGACCGTAAGACAGTGATACATGATATATCACATGGGAAATGAGACAAGTTATTCGAGCGAAAAAGACCCTGGTGTAGTAGATTGCTCAGACATAATCAATTATGTAGGTTGTCTAAATGTAAATACGAGTCCCGACATGATACACAAGTTACTCAGACGTAATAAGTCCTGAGATGGGTTATCTGAATGTAAATATGAGTCCTCGAGTGGTACGCAGGTTATTCATTGTAATAAGTCATGCAAGTTGTCAGAGTGTAAAAAGAGCCCTGGCATGGTATGCAGGTTACTCAAATGTAATACACCCTGAAGGTTGTCTGGACGAAAAAGATCCTGGACGCAAGTTGTTCAAATGTAATAAGTCCTTGAGGCTGACCTAGAACGTAAAATCCCTGGTGTAGCAGGTTGTTTGGTCGTAATCAGTCCTTACACATATATCTATATATGTGTGTGTTCCCATGTTGGATATGATAAGTTCATGAAGAACGTGAGGTGCACCTAGGCGGTTCTCCTTTACTGGTAGAACGTAAGTTGACCATGTAGAGACGTAATGCACTCAATGTGATCCTAGGAAATTCTTGCATAGTGGATGTTACATGTTGTCTTAATGACATGAAATATCCCGAAATACTACTGTGGTGATAGAACACAGGTGGTCTGCATCTGGGTCGTTCTCTGTGTGTTTATTTTGTTTTGTGCAGGAAAAAAGAGATGATATGGATACGACGAGATAAAGGTAGGAGACACAGGTTATTTCTGTAGCAATGTAAAGAAGGTCCTGGACAGTTCCTACATGATGGATTTCTTGCAGATGTGATGAATACCTGGATGAGGACTAGGCCTACACCTAGCATGAAAAATGGCTGGTTGTGTAGAAACTTCCGGTGATAGATAGTACCTTTCGATGATCGATAAGGAGATGATGTTGACAGTAGCTATGATGATGACTCTATGACTCAGTGATGATGACTCTGCAATGAAGACTTGCATGAGAGAAAGAGAGAGAGAGAGGCAAGGAGGAGAGATATATAGATGATGAATACATCTTATTACTGGGATTAATCATCTTATGACACAGTCTTTGTGAATATACTATTCTGAGGAATTTTGCGGGGTTTTATCCTTTATGGTTTCCCTAATGAGAATATTTGTGTATTGTGTATATGTTCTATCTTATGCATATTGGTGTACTTGTTATTCTTTCATATAAATATCCTAACTAAGCTAACAATATCTAAGAAAAAATAACACAACATGAATTCATAAACTATGTAGTGTTTATATCATTCATTAACTTCTTCATAAAGTAACATTTTTTTATTAACTTATACAGAATTAAACAACAACACAACGCATCTTAGTATCATTCACACACATTCAACACCATAATTTTTACGTGGAAACCCAAGATGGGATAAAACTACGAAAGCATTCTTCTTATGAATGAGTTGTAGTAAATAAACGCTTCATGACACGCATAGCTTGAATAATTCTATTACTCCTCGTTACAATGGATGACATAAACAACCTACAGATCATTACGTCCTCCATGTGGCTCTCCCATTCAACATCTTCACAACATATTTTCTTCATAACACATAACCTTGACACAACAGCCTCATGAACTCTCTCAATCTCATTTTCTAAGTAGGTAACTAGATCTACTACTTTCTAAGTGACTATGTTACTAGGTAAACCCAAAAATACCAATATGTTACATATTTATAGCCTTTTGATAGCCCTTATCCTCATGCCCATTACTTAGCCTCATAACTCTAAGTGTAGAAAAAACGTAACCGCTTCCTAACTAACTCTACATAAAAACATTGTTAAAACACCCATCTTCCTCATTTCTTGGTCGCTTCCTCAGATTTTACCCTGTTT
>LPNX010630991.1:5516-38296 GCA_001517045.1 Pseudotsuga menziesii
CATTTTCTTGTCATTTTTATTTTCTGTTATTTACTTTTACTGTTTTAGGTTAATTTATTTTCATTTACATTACTTGAACTGCTACTAAGGAATCCAGATTCCTTAGTAGGTGCTCATTAGCACAAGCTAGGGTGAAAACCCTAGCTACAGTTCCTATAAAAGATTCTAATCGTGTAACCCCTGAGGAAAAATGGAATGGTAGAAAATTTTATTTTATTAACTTTAAAGTTTTTGGTTGTGAATGTTGGGCTGATATTCTTGATGAAAAATTGAAAAAGTTAGAACCCAAATCTCACCAGTGTATATTCATTGGTTATTCTAAGGATTTTAAGGCTTATAGGTTGTTTTATCCTTTAAATCAAAGTGTCATAATTAGAAGAGATGTTCAATTTATTGAAGTCTCTACACCACCTAAGTCTATAGAACCTCATGTTACTTTGAATATTCTCTTATCACTTGTTACTCCTATCTCGGTTACTCCTTCCAGTTCTGTGACTGATCTTAGTTCACCTTATTCCTCCTCTTCAAGTATTCCACCTAAATGTATTGAAGATCCTGAAGTGACTTCTATCTCTTCTAACCTTCCTGTTTGGGATCAGAAAACTCTTGAATCTGCAGGAAGTGATATCGGAATCCCTTCTGCTACTCATAGAACTAGATCTAACTTTGCTCTCATGACCAAATTTTTATCCATAGATGATCCTACTACTTATGCTCAAGCTAAGGGTAAATGTCATTGGGAACAAGCTATGACTACTGAGTATGATTCTCTTATGAAGAACAAGACTTGGTCTCTTGTTCCTCTTCCTTTCAGAAAAAATTTAGTTGGTTGTGATATCACTCAGAATGTACCCAGGATGTGGAAGGTAGATCCCGATGTAACATCCACTAGTACAAAATGAGAAATTAATGACTAAAAAAATGACTAAAATCTAGCTATAAACGACTATTTTTGAGTCGGTGACTAATAGTAGATAATTTCCATTATCTTATAGCTTGACTAACTTAGTCGTATTTCACTTATTTATTAATAGATTGATTTATTAGTCATCAATTTAGTCATTGATAGTCAATGATTTAATCACGGATTTAGTCACTTGTTTAGTCATTGATTTAGTCACTGATTGCAGCAATTAATGACCAAATATACAACTAAATAAACTACTAGATGATAACATATTAATGACTATGTTAAATATGACTAAATGTTAGTCGTTTTATAAGATACAGGAAATTAGCTACTAATAGTCGTATATATGTGAATTTAGTTGTTTTGTAGTCACAAATTTATGATACAAAATGGAGGAATCGAACCACCAACCTCCTGCCTATAATTAAACAAGTGCTCTACCATTGAGATAGCACCCTTTAAGAAGTTTTTATTACTTGATAATGATGATATTCAAACAAAATTTTCATCATTCAAACATACAAATAATGATTATGAAGTTCCTATAGATCCATAATGGCTTACCCTGTACTAGTCCTTCAAGTCCTTCTTGCACTTAATAAATTCATTTGAAAGACTTGAAGGACTATTACAAGGTAAGCCATTATGTATCTATAGTAACTTGCTAATCATTATTTTTATGCTTGAATGATGAAAAATGAAAAATCCTAGAAATTTATAGGAATGACAAGCATGCATCCAATGTTAAACTATCTACCGAGTCATATAGAGTCATGCCAAGATATTTGAATTTGACTGAAAATTCATAAGTAACTTGAAGATAGTGGTGGATGATGTCATGGAAAGGAGAATTTCAGTTTATATAGAAGCAAAGTATGAGCAAATGGAGCAACTCATCACCCAAAATGTCATGCAAATGATGAAACTTGAATCAATAGACATAGTGCCACAACTATTCTACCATGTCTAAGCTTTAAATCATAAATAATGTGTACAATGTACTTGTTGAGGGAAATTTCCATGATTTTCAAACCCTCAAATTGAAACATTTCAGATTGTTTTTTCTTGGTAAGAAACTGAACACATGCTATTGTAATGTGCAGGAATTGATGAAATCTTTGTGCATGTGGTGATGAACAATCAACCATTAATAATCCAATGAAGGTATCATTGCATGGTGAAAAGGTGGATGATACTAACCCCCATGATTTATGCTTTGAACTTGGAACAAGAAGATCAACAGTATATATGGAGCTATTCAATAAATTTATCCAATCATAAGGAAAATAATAAGGGAGTGCTCCTCCTTATGAGGATGATTCTAGGGATTTCTAAAGAAATAATATTCTATGGGAGAGTTGTTGGAGGTGAACACTATAAAAGGATATCATTCTTATTTGTTGAAGTCATATTTGGAAGAGGGAATCATCTCATTCATACAGCAGCTCATACTTGGTCAACAAGAGTTTGGATCAATTTGGTTCAATTTGGATTAGTGACAGCAGTCTTATACAAACATTCTCCTACAAGATATTTATTGGCATGTGTTCCCTAGAGGCAAGTTCAAAATGATATAAAGTTTGCTTATTATCTGCTCATGTACAAACTCAGTCATCTCATTTAGAGGATGTATTATTAATTGTTTTGGGGTTTTATTCCTTGAAATGCTTCCCTGTAAAATTCTTGTGTTCATGTGCATAATTTGTGGATGATTGTTTATTTTTTGTTGCTTCTACATAAATCTGAATTCTAACTACTACTGATATACTAGACAAGTCTGATAGAATTTAAAAAAAAAGAAGACTGCTACTGTTATTAAATTAAAATCCATGTTAAAATTTAATAAAGCATACTTGGTCAAGTGAACGTTTGAACGATATTGTTGGAAGGATCTCATCTCTAATATTAATCTCATCATTTTAACCAAACTTTCCCAAACTATCCAGGTGGTTTCAAGTCATCCTTTTTCAATAAAAAGTTCATGGAGAAAAAGAAATCATGTTAATGTGAGGTCGTGTTCATTGACACCTTCTGGAAGTTTTTCCGAAACAACCTTCTTCAACCCAACAATTTTTGGAGGCTCTAGAGGAGCATTAAATCATTTAAACTAATAAAACACAAGCTCACATGCACTTCATGAGATCCTACCCTAAATAAAATTAATTTTCAATGCTACTTGGCTTCCAAAAAGTTTCCATAATCAACATAAATTTTCACAAAAGAGATTGCATATTTTAAATCTAAAGATTATGTTGATTCTTCTTTAGTTATAATGATATAAATCATAAAAACCTCATAAAGGTGCATACCATTATTAACCAGTCCATTATATCTTGTCTCATTTCTGCAGAGATCAGGACAACTTGTACAGTACTTAAGTAAGATGGTTGTATGTACATTGGGATTTGCACAAAATTGGTAAGCATGAATTCATAAGAAGACATAAGAAGCTATTAAACACAACAATAATGCAAGGATGGGAGGTTTTAATGGAATAATATAGTTAACACACCTTGGATTCAAGTTTGTGTTATCAAAAATGTCCCTTTTGCCACTCTACTGAGTGGGGGCTTGTGAAATTTCCCCTTCCAGAAATTCATCTGTTGGCTTTTGATACAAGGGAAGTGCTACATTTATTAAAGGGGTAGGCTTTACATTCCAATCATCAGGAATATTTTTTGGGAGGAAATTTAGAACACAAAATTTTCAAGGAATTTGATAATTAGCTAAGTTTCTTATACATTGTGAATAGTGGCATCTTTTCATTACTTAGTAGCTCAGCTAGTATGCATGCTTGCATAGTATTGTCCCTAACCTTGATAAGACTTCATATTTATTCAATTTTACAATCTGTGTGCTCCTTAAAACTCCAGATTAACACCTTTTAGCTAAAATGTATTTTACACAGATACACTTTCTATACTGGCCTCCTCTGATTGTAATATTCAATATCTAGATTTTTATTATCTTGATTTCTCATAGGAACTACTAAAATGATTCTTGATCTAAACTAAAGCAATGGCCACTAATGCTACAAGATGCAACAAGACATATAAAAGTGTAACAATATAGAAAGTACCTTCGACTATAAACTTCATGAAGAGAAGAAATCAACCAACATTGGTCTCTTGCAACAATTTTATTCTCCATCCTAGATTCAGACTCTCCCATGCAAGGATCCACAACTTCAACACTGTCATCTATTATAAAATTGATCCACTTAGTAGTAACCTAAAAATACAAAACCAGGAAAAAGTGTCTATTAACTTCACATATTGTTTTAAAAATCCTATGGATCTTATACTTTGCACTGAAAATCATGAATTTTGCATTATAGAATAGAGTAGAATAATTTTTCACTGACTAGCAAAATACAACAAGCAAAAAATTATATATCTATAGGTGTACCATCAAACTAACCTGCCATCTGGAAACAGGTACACTGAACCTTACCAGAAATACTCCAATATGCATTTTAACATGTGACTGATATGTTGACATGCACGTAACGTAGGTGACCAAAAGAAAATCTATTTGCCAGCATATGTCTCCTCAATTCTAAATTTTGCACAAACACTAAAAATAAATAAAAGCAGCATAGATCCATCATAAACGCAGGTCTTTCAAGCATTGAGAGATACATTTTCTTGGTGTATTTTTTATCTTAAATATTTTAGACATCAAGATAAAAATTTACACCTAAAGAAATTTGATCCTTCTCATTTCCAAGTTAATTAAAGTGATTTTTTCAACCCAAAAGGACATGGAATAAACAATCTCCAATTTGCAATTAACAATTATATTTCCATACCTCAATTCAATGTGACCGAGATGCATCTAATAGATGTTGAAATAATTCTATGGTCACCTCTGGATGGAAAAATTAGGGGCCTTCATTTTAGACATGAAGAATAAATCTTTGACATTCTCCTATAAGTGGAAGAATATAACATTACAGGCCTTTACACTGAAGTGATGCTCAGTAGCACCCTCATGAAAAGATCTGAAGGATTTATCAAGTATGAATTTCAAGATAGCTAGAGGTCAATACTGCATCAAATGCTTGTATAATATATTGTGAGTGTCACGACATAGTGTAGAAGTACAATGACTGCTTTATTGTCTTCTTTCTCGGATTTTGCACCAATTCCTTGACTTTGTTACAAAAAAACCCAAAGACTTACATATGTGAAAAAACTTTCATATCAAATTTGATATGGGAACAGTTTCAGCCCTACAAAATAGAAGACTGCATTTATGAATGGTTATATGAGCCAACGATTATTTCTAATTATCTTCCAACAAGCTTCAGTGTTTTGGTTTTCCTTTTATGAACCAGTAAGAACTCTTGACCTATGACATGGTTTACTCCATTGATAGTACATTCTCATGCCCTTTATCGAATGATGCCACATTTAGAAAATTCTCCATATGGTATACATGTGATATTTTAATATTATTGATGCATTTTTATCAATATAAACCATAAAAAAGTAAACAACAAAGAAATAGTGTTATAGCATTGAGTGCAATATTGCATGTCATTGCACTTTTCATCATATCACTCAACACATGAGATCACATACCTATACTTGAGTGCCTAATCAATACCCTTAAAACATAGTTGATTAAGTCAATTCCAAACGGGTAGACAAACCTGTGAATTTATGCCTCTATGCATCGATCGGTTAACCAACCGAACCTCACAATACATATTCAATTGTTAAGACAACCAATGGACCAACCCAAATACACCTTAGTCTAGTCACCGGCTGACCTCCAAAAATAGGTGTAATCACAAATTTTAAAAATTATTTTAGAGGTACAATCAATGTAATCTTTTGGAAGCTCAAGATGCTAATAATTGGATTCAGCCTTTGAGTAATTTTAGGATTTAGAATTCAATGTTTAAAATTAGTTGACATGTTCTTGATTAAATGCTTGACAGGGGTTGGCTTATCTATGGCACTCAGGACAGAAAAATATTGTCTATGACAATATTTGAGTTGCTGATTTCAAATGTTATAAATGACTAGAATGATGCACCCCCCCATAGTTGTAACCGTTCCCATATCCACTTAAGTGCAGCTTTTAGCAGATAGAAATTCTCCCCCATTATGGACCTTAATAGAAGACATGTGTTCCAAAAGAGGTTTACTATTAGTATTATCATGTAAAGGGGAATTTAGGCAACTGCACATGAACCGATGATTCAAAATCCTTCATGTAGATGTGTGCATGCCTATATTGATATCTCTACAATATGCTTGTTCTCATATCTCCACTGATAAGCTACAACATAGGATCCATGTATCAAGTGTGGAGCTTATTATAGTAGCAGATGTTCAAATATAAACCTTCCTTTTGCCAAAAAAATAACTCGAAAACAAAGAAACGACTGTACATTGGAGGGGTGAGCATATATTCCCAATAGTGAAAAGTGGTCGAAAGAGTGATGGGATTATGGTTGGTCTTTGGAGATCTGTACATGCTATTTCAATTTGTTTTCTCTAGTGAGTGAAAATATGTCTAGACATGTTTGATCAACATAGGAGATGAATGTCTTCAAGGAGACTTTGTAATCCTAATTTGAGTTTGTGTCTACCTCATATATATTTCAAAGAAGTATAAAAAGCATATTTGTCCCATTTTAACAAGCATAGTCAAAAGATGCACTTGTCTCTAGAGATAAATCTCAAACCATGTGAAAAATGTAGGTATAGTTATTAGTGACGTAGAAGAGCATTGGTGAAATTTGGAATATATAGGTAACAGAAGGTATGAAGAGTGGTATGCTATGTCTGGACTAGGATGATATGCAGATCTAATTTATTCCTTTTCCACCTTTTTATCAATTGAAAGGAAATCGCATTAAAAATTATGATGAATGTTGGCTTTCAGTGCCATCATTATAGTGCATTATTAGGTCATAGGTGCAAAAAAGTATCTTTGAAAAAAAATTAACCAAATATAGTTGATATCTCTTACCAATGTCTTCTACATCTATCTTAATGAGACTCTAAGGAGTATGCACACAAATTGATAAGCTTCAAACATATTAAATATATTTGTTATGAAAAAAGGGGATACCCAAAAAGTAACACACGGTTCTGAAATACTGTCTTGTCCTAGTATATAAAAACAAACATATGGAGCTTTTAGTCATGTTCATTGCAGCATGAAAACATAACTGAGAAACCAACCATCCTATTAGAGCTAGTGGAAGTATCAACATTGCAAGTATACTTTACAACCCCAACTAGGAACTATTGGATAGAGTTGAGGTTATATATCTCTAATGTGGTAAAAGTAGTTTAAATAATTGAAAATAATAAATAATTTGGTGAGAAATGTTGTTAAATTTGAGTCTAAAAGTATGACACAAACCCACTAGCAATTGACCTACCGAGCATGGGGTCATTATAAATTCTACATAAGGTGGCTGATAGTTAAGATGTAATGATGATGGACAGTCAATATGACTCTAACTTGTATAGTGTCTGAGGGAGATGATCGTACATAGGGGCATGACCCCACACAATAATCAAAATAACTATTGTAATTTATGTACATTACATGTGACCAGGGTTTTTGGGGCAAAGCTGTATTTATACATTTTGCAGTCTTATTATAATAGATTGATATGTTTTATTGGTTAATTCAAATTTATAAAGTGATGCCTTTATTCCTTTATGTATTGCGTGATAAGCATTGAGAGGAGAGTTGTGTCAGTGGTTGTGATTTCCCTACTTCCCAACTGTCAATCAATCAATATATAAATGACAAGAAGATGCAAAGGTTGGTCATTAGTTTTAATTTTTGTCATGGGTATATAATCCTATTGAGATGCGAAGAGATGATCGTTTATACACATTTCTATATAGATAAATGTTTTCAAACTTTATTTTTGTTGCGATGTCTGTTTCTGTCCATGTGTATGTATGACTTATGTATGTACGTCAACCTTGTTTGTTTGTTTTCTTCATGTCATTTTGAATCTTGTACTCGGGGAGATCATTTATCATTAACTAATATTTATTGAAGATTATTGTGAATTGGAGTATAACCTAGGGTTTCTACTTAGATTGGTCTATGATCTTACAGAAGCAACTTGCTAAGACTAACGCTACTGGTCCAAGCCCATACTCAAAATTCCTTAGCATGGAATATATTCTTTGGGGCCATGAAGAAGTTAAAGTTTGAAGTAGGCTCTCAATTTTTTTGATCTATTAACTAGTGTATAACATCAACTAGTTTCCATTTGGAAGAAAAATCCTAGTCAAAGGATTAGTTGTTTTATTGGCAAGGAATACTTCTAGTTTCTCAAATGGGATGCACAAGGATAATTATGTTGAACTTTCAAATAAATTATCTGATTTGCATATAGTGTTTGATATGATTTAGAATGGATGCAATCGCATAGCTCAAGTTAAGGCGTACTAGGTAAAAATGAAGGGAGTAAAAATGTTAAAACATCTCAAGGGAATAGAAAAGTCAAGAGAGTCAGAGGATACCAGTTATTATTATTTTTTTCATACTTTAAACTAAACAATTTTGACTGGCTCAGATGTAGGAAATATGTTCAAAGAAACCTTTGCTTGAAAGTGTAATTTTTCAATTATGTCTTGATCGATGAGATACTCTATCTCTAATAAGTAATACTGACTACAAATTCAATACAATGATAATAATGAGCATTAATTTTTTCATTGTGAACTATGGATAGGAAGTAGATTGTGTGCAGTATATGAATTCCAATATTTATTTATTCTTGTTTTTAACCAAGTCTACTTTTACTTTTTTACTTTTCAGCTATTGCTTTCCACTGGTCAAGTAAAGGAGGCAAGGAAAACAGTTGAATCATTTTTTCGTAATTCAAATCATTTTCTACCATTTAGGTATTTGCTTAAGTTTTACCTTGAAGGACTATTTCCTAGAAATGTATAGAGCCACATAAAATGGAAAGGGAATATTCCTATGTGAAACCTATAAGTACTGGACATTTTCTTCTTTAGACTGAACAATGGGCTCGCATTTGTTGGATTTTATTGGAATTTGTTAATATTGTAATTTTTTTTCTCCTAATCCTAGATTTCTATCAAAGTCAGAGACTTTCTTTATGATATTGCTTTTAAAAAATCACTAATTTATTTTTACCATGCTTTTTTTAAGGAGAGCTACATATGTAGGACTATGATGTCTAGTATTTTAAAGGAGAGATACATAACAACATCTAAATTTAGTGTTAAGTCACACATTGAACAAAATTAACATATATTTTACAACATTTGCATCTAGGAAGAATAACTAAAATTAGCAAAAACAAAATTCTAAGCACAGAACCAGGAAACTAGCTAGATTAGCAAGCACATACATAGAAAAATCTAGCCTAAATATTACATACAAATATTTTTCCCAACTACCAAATAAATATATAATTACAGAAACACTATGCCAAATCAGAAGGCATTGTAGACGGAATAGATGATCGATAAGGTGTACACATAAGCAATCTATCGAAAGGTTCTTTACATAGAACTTCATTGGAAACAAACTCACCTGAAAGATTCCTTTCATTAATCTCAATGGATGTATCATCATTGCTGGAATATCCAAGAGAATCCTCTCATCAGCCCCAATCATTGTAGATCCATCTAGTGCTATAGCATTGTTAGCAATCTCTTTGATATTACTAGATTTAACTTGGTCCATTGTTGATAGATAAATCCTTTGAAGATCCAAGACCATGCTCTAAATCATCCATTTTATCTTCAGTGATTTCAAAATCACTTCTAGTTCCTTCGTATTCTTGCCCTTCCTCAAGCAAAGTTTCCTCTAACAATAGCAATGAAGCACTGGTAGGAAGAGAATTTCCCAGTGTACTTTCAGCCTCCTTGTTAGAATCATTATTCTCTTCCATATAATGTCAGCTCATAGGTTGAAAATCATCATGATTTGCAATTTCTCATTTATGTGATGTTCCATTGTAGTTCCTCTTAAGAAGTATTCCCACCCATCTGTTCTCAGTTTATTTATCTTGGGGATATCCATAGCTACAGCGTAGCAATAACAATGCATGACAAATTCATGGATATAGATATAAGTTATTTAGCATTGTGGATTTATGGCCTTGATTACTTCACTGCTTTGACTAGGTTGGTGGGTGGAATCAATACAAAAGTAGTTGCATCCTCTGCAATCCCAAACTATATGGGAGTAGACTGACTCCAAAAACCTATTGATGCATTCTCAATGATTGAATATGTTTGATGGTCTAATATTCATATTTATCCCATACTCTAGTTCAACCAATGTTTACCATGGCCCATGACAGAATTGATGTGCAGTCTCGTGGAGTTTTTGTGTCTATGGACAAGCAAATCCACAGATACAGTTCAAGAATCAGCATTCGGCAAATCAATACCTTAGATAATTTATCCCATTCAATTATTTGTAGTGGCATGATTATATGTCTCGATTAAATTTTTTAAGAACTTATTCAAAACATAGCATCTATTGTATATTGGTATGATGTATACATTTCCATGTTAGTTTCTAATTACTTGCATTAATTCCATACTTATTCATTACATCCAAATAGGGTCCTTACATAATGCTCTTATTCACATCCTCTATGCATATGAAAATTGTATGGTTTCATCTGGGTCCAATGTGCATCCTATGAAATTCGAAATTTTTTATCAGGAAGATAGAAAGGTGATAGAAAAGAACAACGACAGAAAGGAAAACAAGCATAAAATAATAGAAACTAAAAATTACAATAAGTCTCTCTGCCACCATTGAAGTGTTAGATTTTTATCAGTTAGACAGTATTATCTTAGGATCTTACTTGAGAGAATAACATGCACAAAAATCAATCACAAGAGACAATAGACACAAATATTTTCCTCGGGGAAACCATAAAGGATAAAACCCCACAACTTCCTCAAAGATAGAATGAGCACCAATGGCAGCAGTAAAACCCAAAGACAGAAAGATGATCTCCAACAGTTGTTCTCTCTCTCACTTGTGTGAGATCCTCTTCTCTCACTTATGCGTTATAGTTGGGTGAGTTTGTATTTCAAATAGAGAGGCTCACTCTCTATTTATACTAGTTTTCAACTTGACAATCACTTACTAGGGCTGACTTCTCTAGGAGAGTCTAATAACCCTAGTGCCCCACAACTGTGGGGACTTTTCCCCCTCACCAAAAGGGAGGGTTAAACTCTATGAATTTATATGACTTGATTACATTAATGATTCTCCCAATAGGAACATTGGGGACCAATGAAATACAATATATGAAATATACAAGTGAATACATTCCAAAGTTACACATACATCAACACTTGCTCTTAACTAGGAAGGTATTCTCTTGACACAATTTATCAACATATGTCTTCGTCACTGGATCATCATCAAGTCTGGATCATCATTGGATCATCATAAAAGCTGGATCATCACTAGATCATCATCAAAGCTGGATCATCACTGGATCATCATCATCATCACTACTCCCTCTATCTCTATCAAATGGTGCTATCTTTCAATTCTTCTCGTCATAGGAATTTCTACAGAGCCAACCCTTTTTCATGCTGGTTGTAGGCCTAGCCTCCATGTAGGTATTCATCAATAGTGCTTATATCATCAGCATGGTATGACACACCTACTACCATCTGAGAAAGGCTCCAGCACTTAAATTCAACAACATGGTAGGACACACCTACTACCATATGTGAAAGGCTCCAGCACTTACATCCAATGGCATGGTAGGACACACCTACTACCATCTAGGGAAAGGACCCAACACTTACATCCATTGGCATGGTAGGAAACACCTACTACCATCTAGGGAAAGGCCCCAACACTTACATCCACTAGTATGGTAGGACACACCTACTACCATCCAGGGAAATGCCCTGCACTTACATCCACCAGCATGGTAGGACACAACTACTACCATATGTGGAAAGGATCTGCAATTACATCCACCAGCATGGTAGGACACAACTACTACCATCTGGGGAAAGGCTCTGCACTTACATCCGCCGACATGGTAGGACACACCTACTACCATCCGAGGAAGGGCTCTGCACTTACATCCGTCGGCATGGTAGGACACACCTACTACCGTCTAGGGAAGGGATCTACACTTACATCCACTAGCATGGTAGGGAAATCCTACTACCATCCGAGGAAAGGCTCAACAATTACATCTGACCATGAAAGGAACCAATCATGCCACCATGTCAGAAAGGCACATCACTTATATCTAACCATGGGAGGAACCAATCCTACCACCATGTCAGAAGGGAAAAACACTTACATCTGACCATGGGAGGAACCAATACTACCACCATGTTAGAAGGGAACAACACTTACATTTGACCATGGGATGAACCAATCCCTCCACCATGTCAGAAAGGATCACAAACTCATCACTTCCTCTTGGAAGGAACCTCAATCTAGAACAAAACAAGCTTCTCCTTGAAGTACTCAAACTTCACTGTAGCTAAAGGCTTGGTCAACACATCATCTATCTATTCATCTGTCACAACATACTAGAGATTCACTTCTCCTCTCTGCACCATATCCCTGATATAGTGATATTTTATCTCGATATGCTTTGACTTGTCATGGAACACCGAGTTCTCTGACAACTTCACACAACTCTGTTTTCCGCAATATATACAAGTGGCATCCAAATGGAGATAAAACAAATCATACAGTGGCTTCCTTAGCCATACTGCCTCACAGCTATCCAAACAAGCTATGGCATACTTTGCTTCGGCTATACTCAGTGCCATGTAGGACTGCGTCTTTCTAAACCAAGAGATCACACCTGATCCCATACTGAAGCAACACCCCAAAGTTCTCTTCCTATCAATGGCACTTCCTGCCCAATCTGAATCCACATAACCTTCTAGGTTAATATTTTGATTTGCCTCATACTTGAGACCATAATCAACTATACCTTTCAGGTACCTCAGAATATGATTTGCAACAATCAGGTGAACATGTCTCGGATCCATCAGGAATAAGCTCAAATGTGTTCACATCAAAGAAAATATATAGTCTCGTATTCATCAGGTACATAAAGGACCCAATCATCTGATGATACATCATGGAATCAACTGACTCTGATGAAGCATCACTCAATAGATTCAAGTTTGATGCCATAGGTGTGGTCATGGCCTTGCAGTCCATCATCTCGAACCTCTTTAGGATCTCTACTGCATACTTCCCTTGTCCCAGGGATATTCCATTTATATTCTACCACACTTCCATGATTAGAAAGTAGTGCATCATACCCAAGTCCTTCATCTCGAACTCAACAACAAGTCTCCTTCTTGCATCTCTAATGAGTTCCTCTTTTCCTGTTAGGAACAAGTCATCGAAATATAACAGGAGCATCACTAGTCTTTCTCCTTCAACCTTGAGGCAAAGGTTGGAATTTGCTTTACTCTCCGTAAATCCTAGAGCCATTAGTAAGTTGTCCAACCTGTCATACCATGTCGAACCTCAAGATCTTTTGCTGTCACTCCCTCTTAAGTGGAGCATCATTCTCTCTCTACCTTTCGTACTCTATGTATGGAAACATTATGTAGTGGAGTGACAAGTAGCTTCCTCTGCTACTAATATTTTATGTATCCATCTAGGGTCACTGGATACCAAGATCCTCTATCTTGAACCTTTTCAAAAGTTCTTCTCACACCCATCTGTGAGCTTGTCATCCTCTATAGGATTTCATCTTCAACCTTGTAGCAAAGGTTAAGATCTTCATCACTCTAGGTGATCTTCAAGCTCCTCATGTATGTGTTATCCCATGGGTGTCTTCTGAGATCGTACAAGGCCTTATTTAATTTGCACACATGAGTCTTCTTGTCATGTGTCTTAACTTCTAGTGGCTACAAATTTCTATTCGTAGTCTATTCCTTCTTTCCGTGAGAATCCTCGTGCTACAAATAGTTCCTTGTATCCCACAATGTTGCCATATACTACATACTAGATCTTGCAGGTCCATATGGAATAGATTACAAACTTCACTTCAGGTCTCGATACTGCATCCTAGAGATCATTCTTCTTGAACTGGTACTCTCCTTCCCTTTCTTCTTGGCTACTTCTTCATAGCTGCAAGGGTCTGCATCAATGATGTCGCTCAACAGTGTCACATAACTGCATTGTTTCTGAGACCTATTTCTTTCTTTGAAAGTATCATCATATTATTCTTCATCTTGGATTATTTCTTGAACTATCATCACTTGTTCTTCGGAACAAGTCTCATCCTTCTTTTCTTGTAGGTGATTGTAAACGATCTTTCCTACAATTCAAATGCATTAGTTTTATAGTTAGAAACATTTCATACGGGATATTCATAATGGAAAATTATTATGCATAAAGATATAATCATGCAACTATTTTAGCCAATACAACATTCATCCATATCTCACGGAAACTTTCTAGATGCCTTCCATCTCTACCATGACATCATTGAGATTGTGCACTAATCCAATATGTCAGCAAAGAGGTTTCATTCTAGATAAGTAGCAATGGAGAGTTGTATAGCACCATGAGCTACTTACCCATCACATGCATATTAGTAGTATACTGTCATTCTATCATGCATAACACATCAACCAAATATAAACAAATGCATAACAAAACAATATCATGAAATGAAAATTGAATACTTATCTTTTATTTGTTTCGTGGGTAGACTCCTTCTTCAGCCTTCATCTTCATCATATTCTTCATTCATAAAATCATCGTTTCTTATCCAAATGCTAATATAGATAAGAGGTTCTTCAAGAATTGAGTTCTTCGTATTCCTCATCACTTGAGGGATCTTCTTTGAATCGTGAGCGCTTTATCTTCAGTTTCTCCCATCTTCTCTTCTCTTATTATGAGTTGAGATTCTTCTTGTGTGCACTCTTCCCAGAGTCTGCTAAAGATAATCACTTCCTTCTGGCACACATTCCTTGAGTGAATGAATCCCATGATCCTGGGAGGCCATTCAAGGTGGTTATCACAATTTCTATATTGTTTATTTCTTCATCCACTGCTTCAAGTTGTTCTTTGATTTGAGAGACCGTTGTAAAGTATGACTGTATGGTCTCTGCATCCTAGATATTTACATTCTTCAACTGGTTTTTCAAATTCATCTTCTGATTTATGTTCTTCCCTTCAAATATCTTGGTCAAGGAATCAAACATCTCTTTAGGTGTCTTTAGGGAAGACACTTGTGGTATAAGGTGATCCTTGATTGAATCAACAATGATCTTTTTGGCCTTGACCAAGTTCTTCTTGTGTAAGGCTATAGCCTCATATCCCTTTGGAACTCGAACCTCTCCACTTATGTAGGTGTCTAATTCATTTTCTTCAAGAGCCATTGAAATCCTATACTTCCATGCTCAGAACTTTTCAGCTTCACCAAGCTTGTCATCAAGCTAGTGTGATAGGTCATTTTGAAATGAGAACCTCAAATGTAAATAGAAAAAGATTAGATCTTACCGATTTGAGATTTTCGTCCTGGTTTCGGATCATGGGGGCTTCACTTGTTGACCAATATCCTATCACGTTAATTCATATTGTGGGTTTTAAAATTGTCAAAAATTGAACCAATATATTGCAGGTATTGGGGGGGGTGAGGGGTTTAAGGTGGAGGGATAGGGTGGTTTATAAGGATTGGGGTATAAAAAGGGGTGGGTAGGACATTTTAAATATTGGGAGGGGGTTTCAACAAAAATAGTATTGGTCAATCTCTATTGAAATTAAGGGTATTCTTTAATATCCCACGATTGCACGTGTTATGTGAGAGGTTCACTGAGTGAAGACCCCGTGTTCCGGATCTAGCTGATATAGGGCTTGTCAGAGAAACCTTAATTTTCAAAACTTCGAATCTTTCAGATATGATTAGATAGAAATATGTGCCTCCTGAAGGCGAGCTGAGCAACATCCTCATTTTCCCAAAACTGTGATCAGAACTGCAAAATATCTTATGCCCTAGTTTTCTTCAATTTCTTCTGCATAATTTCCTCATATTGTTTCTGTAATATATCTAAAAGTACTGCTCCTATGTGTCTAAAACTTTTCACTGAGGTATCCTTGTATTTCCTCTTTCCAACACCGCAGGTTTGAGAAGAATTGGTTTCACCAATTGGAACTTATGAGAGTTTTCCCAAGGTGATTTATTTCAGGAATATTCAACATAGCGAACTTGTATAAACTACCACGTGTCACTGTTTCACCTTCAAGTTATGAAACATTTACCAAAGAAAGTAAAGTCCACACCCTATCTGTAAAATCTTGCGAAATTTCATTTTGACCTTCGTAGCCGGAGATATAGCTCTTCTACCTAGGTGTCATGTTTAGGGATGAATCTTGGAAGAGGCTAGAACCCTGATTTGGAGGAATCATATCTCAGGACTGCTAAACTAATGACTAAAGAACTCTTCTATTATACGAAATCATTTGTATATATAGTGTTTTTCAGAAGACAAGCAAATCAACCACCTCTTGCTAAAAATAGAGGTTCTTCAATGTTGTAACTACCCACGAATTCAGAAAATGGCCAACCATAATTTTTGGGAAATTTAGTTTCAGAGAACCACGATTTTCTCCCAAATGGATATGAATTTGGCAAAAATTCCACGTGATGACCGAAATGGGCCTATTTTGCACAAAACCCATGTGCCAGGATTTTCAGTTTTGCTTCTGTTTGCCCAAAAATCAATTGTCTGTTAAAAACACATGGTTTGCATGGGCGTCTCGATGAATGTATGAATGACCTGTAACTAAATTTTGTTCATAAATCCAGATTCTGAGTGGATTTTCTACTAGTTTGTTGGACAAATTGATGGTTGCATGCTGATTTGTTGGATTGTGGTTGAGTTTTATTGATTGGGTACCAGATTTGATTATAACTTGATTTTATTTGCTATAAACTAGGTTCCATCCTTTTTTTGGTGCGCTCCTCTTCTTCACGTAATGCAAGCTCATCCTTTACGGCCTGCATAAAACATTAAAAAAATTAAGATCAAAGCATAAAATGACAGTCACTCAAATAAATCAAAGAGAACACAGTTTCTTGGATCTCGTTTTATATGGAGGAACATAACAACGAATCGTTTAAAGCCTTTGCAATAATCTTATCCATTATATATTCCCATGTTTGTTGAAATATATTTTAAGAAACCCAAAAATCCTTTAGAAGATAAAATTAATAAGACTTTTATTTATTATAAAAAAATTAAAGTTATTTTATTTAGAAAAGGCCTTTTAACATTATTTATATAAAATTAATATCACTTTTTCTAGAGTATTAAGTAAGTTAATAATGTTTAAAAGAGTACGCTTCAAAAGGTTCATAATGTTAAAGAGTTTCTTCAAAAGACATTAATATGTAATTAGGGAGAATATATATATATATATCATGATAATAAGAAACATAAAGAATTTTAATGAGTGAATGGATTTATCATTTAGTCTCATGTAGGAGTATCAAAAGAAGTGTCGAATGGAGTACTGAAATGTGCACTAAATGCAATAACACATCAAAAATGATGAATTAAGCTTCGTTTACATTTATAAGTTATAATTGATGAAAACATAGTAAAATATAAACAAATTAAAGATAGATGTATTAGATTTCGATGAATAGGCTAGGAAATTAATGTGAATAAATCCATTATTAAAGACAATTTCGAGGCCCAACATGCCCCACAACTGTGGGGACTTTGCCCTTCGATCAACATGGAGGTTTAACCTTGACTCAATTGTGGGGACTATTGCCCTGACTTATAATGGAGGTTAACCTTAATGACTTTACATGATTTGTTTACATTATTCAATCTCTTGATTGGAACATTGGGGCATGACATGAATCAATTACATTATAGATACTTCCCGTAATAAACATCGGGGTACAATACATAGGATATACAAGTGAATACATTTCAAAGTTACAAATACATCAACACTCCCTCTTAACTATGAAGGTATTCTCTCAACACAATTTATCAGCAAAAGTCTTCTTCTCTGTATCATCTGGATCATTATCAAGTCATGTTCATCTTCAAGCCATCTTCATCTTCAAGTCATCTTCATCGTCAATTCATCTTCATTAAGTCTAGATCATCATCAAAGCTGGATCATCACTGGATCATCATCATCATCACTGCTTCCGCTTTCTCAATCAAATGGTGCTATCTCTTTATTCTTCTCGTCACAGGAAGTTTTATAGAGCCAACCCTTTTTCATGTTGGTTGTAGGCCTAGCCTCCAGGTAGATCTTCATCTTCTTCAACACTTATATCTGACCATGAGAGGAACACATCCAAGAACCATGTTAGAATTTCCCGCCCAACACTTACATCTTTCATTCTCAAAGAATGGCTCTTAGCTCTAGACTGAGTGTCAGTCCCAGACTAAAACAAATTTATTGGTAACTGACTAGGTGCCTCTATTCTCCCAGATAATGGCTTCTGTAGGTATTCATCATCTTTGTCCATACTGTGGAATCCTCAGGACTGATTATGTACGTCAACAAAACCTTGAAAGAACATCCTGGCATAGACTATAGGATCTCTAAGGATCTTTTACATGTGACTGTCACAAAACCTTGAAAGAGCATCCTAGCACAGACTATAGGATCTCACAGTATCTTTTCTATGTGACTACCACCACAAAACCTCGAAAGAGCATCCTAGAACATACTATAGGATCTCCTAGGATATTTTCTATTCTACCTGGACAACCTGGCCATGGCCAACCTATAGCAAAACCTCGAAAGAGCATCTGAGCACAGACTATCGGATCTCTCAGGATCTTTTACATGCTTATATGTACAATCTATCCATAGAGTATCATCCTGATACTCATCACAACATCATCCTGATGCATATCATCATCATATGATCATCCTGATGCATATCATCATATGATCATCTTGATCCTGATCATCATCATCATCACACAACGCTTACATCCAAAGCCATGGGAAGGATCCTCCTATCATGCTTGGAATGGCTCCTACAAATGTGTCCCATCACTTCTTCCTCGAAGTATATTCTATCTAAGGAACACCAAGCCTCTCTCTGAAGTACTCAAACTTCACCCTAGCTAGGGGTTTGGTCAACACATCTGCTATTTGCTCGTCCGTCGCAATGTAATGGAGCTTCACTGCTCCTCTTTGCACCATATCCATGATATAGTGATATTTGATCTCAATGTGCTTCGACCTGTCGTGGAACAACGGGTTCTAAGACAAATTCACACAAATATGGTTGTCATAGGTAGCATCCAACAAGAAATCAAATAACTCAGACAATAAATTTCCTGAGCCATACTGCCTCACAATTAGCCGAACAAGCTGTGACGTACTCTGCTTCAGTTGTACTCAGTTCTTCACAGGATTACTTCCTGCTAAACCAATAGATCACACATGATCCCATATTGAAGCAGCACCCTAAGGTGCTCTTTCTATCTACAGCATTGCTTGCCCAATATGAATCAACATAACCCTCCAGGTTAAACTTTTGACTTGCATCATACTTGAGCCCATAATCAATCGTACCCTTCAGGTACCTCACTGCATGCTTTGCAACCATCAGGTGAACATGTCTCAATGTGTTCACAACAAAGCAAATATCTGGTCTTGTATTTGTCAGGTACATCAAGGAACAAATCATCTGATGATACATCGTGGCATCAACCGTCTCTGATGAAGCAACACTCAATAACTTCGAGTTTGATGCCATAGGTGTGGTCATGGCCTTGTAGTCCATAATCCTGAACCTCTTTAGGATCTCTAATGCATACTTCCCTTGTCCCAGGGAGATTCCATCCGCATGCTGCCACACCTCCATGCTTAGAAATTAGTGCATCATATCCAAGTCCTTCATCTCGAACTCGGCAACAAGTCTCCTTCTTGCAACTTTAATGAATTCCTATTTTCTGTCAGGAACAAGTCATCAACATATAACAGGAGCATCACTGGTCTTCCAACTTCAACCTTGAAGAAAAGGTTGGAATCCACTTTACTCTTAGTAAATCCTAGAGTCATCAGTAAGCTATCCATCCTATCATACCATGTTGAACCTCAGGATCTTCTACAGTTACTCCCTCTGAAGTGGAGGATCATTCTCCCTCTGCCTTTCTTATTTTATGCACTAAAACATCTTGTATTGGAGTGACAAGTAGCTTCCTCTACTACTAATATTCTATGTATCCATCTAGGGTCATTGGATACCAAGATCCTTTATCTTGAAAATGTTCTTCTCGCACCCATTTGTGAGCTTGTCATCCTCTATAGGATTTCATCTTCAACCTTGTAGAAAAGGTTAAGATCTTCATCACCCTAGGTGATATTCAAACTCCTCATGTATGTGTTATCCCATGGGTTCCTTCTGATCTTGTACAAGGCCTTTCATTTGCACACATGATTCTTACTGTCATGTGTATTTCTAGTGGCTGCAAATGTCTCTACATAGTCTATGCCTCATGGTACAAATATTTCCTTGTATCCAATGATGTTTCCATCTACTGCATGATGGAACTACGAATTTCCCTTCAGGTCTTGATACTGCATCCTAGACATCATTCTTATTGAACTAGTCTTCCCTTTCTTCTTGGCTACTTCTTCATCAATGATGTAGCTGCATTCATCATATTATTCTTCATCTTGGATTATTTCTCAAATTGTCGTCACTTGTTCTTCAGAACAAGTCTCAACCTTCTTTGCTTGTAGGTGATTGTACACGATATTTCCCATCACATGCATATTTATAGTATACTATCATTAATGCAAACATTCTATCATGCATAACACATCAACTGAACATAAACAAATGCATAACAAAATAATATCATGAAATGACAATTGAATACTTATCTTTATTTGTTTCGTGGGTAGACTCCTTCGTTCAGCTTCATCATCTTCTTCATTCATAGTAGCATCATTTCTTATCCAAATGCTTAGATGGATAAGAGTTTATTCAAGAATCTAGTTTATCATATTCCTCATTGCTTGAGGGATATTATTTTAATCGTGAGGGCTTTATCTTCAGTTGCTCCCATCTTATTTTATCTTCTTATGAGTCAAATTTTTTCTTGTGTCCACTCTTCCCAGAGTCTATTGAAAGTAATTACTTCCTTCCGTCACACATTCCTTGAATGAATGAATCCCATGATCATGGGAGTTCATTCAAGGTGGTTATCACCACTTCTGCATTCTCCACTTCTTCTTCTATCACTTCAAGTTGTTCTTTGATTTGAGAGACCCTTCTAAAGGATGAATGTATGGTCTCTACATTCTGGATCTTCACATTCTTCAACTGTTTTCTCAAAGTCATCTTCTGATTTATGTTCTTCCCTTCAAATAGCTTGGTCAAGGAATCAAACATCTCTTTCGGTGTCTTTATGGAAGAAAATTGTGGTATAAAGTGATCCTTGATTGAATCAGCAATGATCTTCTTGGCCTTGACCAAGTTCTTCTTGTGTAAGGATTTTTAGCCTCATCTCCCTCTGGAACTGGAATCTCTCTACTTATGTAGGTGTTCAATTCATTTTCTTCGAGAACGAGTGAGATCCAATACTTCCATGTTTGGAAGTTGTGGGTTTCACCAAGCTTGTCATCAATCTGGTGTGATTAGACATTTTGAAATAAGAACCTCAACTGTAAATAGCAAAATATTAGATTCTTACCGATTTGAGGTGTCCATCCTGGTTCCAGAGCTAGCTGATCTAGGGTTTGTCAGAGAAACCCTAAATTTAAAAACTTAGAATATTTTAGATCTAATTGAATAGAAATATATACCTCTTGAAGGAGAGCTGTCCAATGTACTCCTTTTCTGAAAACAATGTAGGGAAGCTCTCGGAACAGGAATCCCTAGTTTACTAATTTCTTCTGCAGAAATTCCTGATACTGTTTCTGCAATATATCCAAAATTACTATTCCTTTGTGTCTGAAATTTCATACTAAGGTATCCTCCTTTGTCCTTGTTCCAAAACCATAGGCTTCATTAGAATTGGTTTCACCAATTGATACCTATGATCATTTTACCAAACTTACATGTTTTAGGACTGTTCAGCATAGCGAAGTTGTACGGACTTCCATGTGTCACTGTTTCATCTTCGGTGTATGAAAATTTTATCATAGAAAGTAAAATCTGTAACATTTTTGGAACATCTTTATAAATTTCATTTGGACCTTCTTATATCGAGATATAGCAATTCTCCCCAGGTGTCCTGTTTGGGGAGGAATCCTAGGAGAGGCTGGAACCCTAACTTGGAGGAGTCATATCTCCTAGAATGTAGTGAATCTAAGGCTGAAACTTGGAAAAAGTGTACATCAGGAATTTATCTTCGACCTATGAAAGTTTTGGCACCTGATCCTTTCCCAATCTCGAGATATAGTGAATCTACCAAAACTATTAGTTTCTGTATTTTAGGGTTTTTCAGGTCCAGGGTCAAACTAGGGTTTGACTTTCCCGGTGTTTCACCCAACCAAAAATATCGATCTAGGTCTCTAAACTTTGATTTTTATGAGTAGAGAAATCCTATGCTGGGGTGAGTAAAAAATGCCTCTTTTGTAAAAATCCCTAATTTCTTGCACCAAAAACTGAAAATGCTCGGAATCAAATTCTGCTTCGACAGAAAGATGCGCCCTTCAATGGAGAGTTAGCCTAGCCTTATTTTGCTGATGTATTGGGGAGAGAGACCTAAAAATTAAGAATCCCTAGCTTCCACCGCTCCATACTATCTTCTTCTCAGGTTGGCTCTGATACCATGTTAGATTTTTATCATTTAAGCAATATGATCTTAGGATGTTATCTGAGAGAATAACATGGACAACAATAAACACAAGAGACAAGAGACACAAAGAATTTTCCTCAAGGAAACCATAAAGGAGAAAACCCCAGAACTTCCTCAGAGATAGAATGAGCACCAATGGCAACAGTAAAGCCCAAAGATAGAAAAGATTATCTCCAACAGTTGTTCTCTCTCTCTCACTTGAGAGAGCTTATCTTCTCTCACTCATGTGCCCCAGTGAGTGAGTGTGTGTGTGATAAATAGAGAGGCTCACTCTCTATTTATATTCATTCATTCACTTAATTTCCACTCCATCAAGTCAGCCTCACTTAAAAATTACTTATTAAGGCCGACATCTCTAGGAGAGTCTAATAACCCTAGTGCCCCACAACTATGGGGAATTTTCCCTCCGATCAACAAGGAGGGTTAACCTTGACTCAATTGTGGGGACTATTCCCCTGACTTACAATGGAGGGTTAAACTCAATGAATTTGCATGACTTGTTTACATTATTGAATCTCCCGATCAAAACATTGGGGCATGGCATGACTCAATTACATTATAGATACTTCCCGAAATAAACATCGAGGTACAATACATAGGATATACAAGTGAATACATTCTGAAGCTACAAATACATCAACACCTTGTATTGAAGGCTTGCAGTATAATATCTAGTATTGTTCCACGACTATACCAAGGTATATTCCTCCTCCTTTAAGTAAATGAAACTCAATTTCAACTTGTCAATAAAAGTGTTTCATTTTTTAGCTTCATGTCCATATAAACCCTTCAAACCATCTTCAATATATCACCCATCTTTCCACAAATGAGATCTGTTTAAGCCTACAAAATAAGAAAAAAGAACATTATATGCATGCTATTATTCCATGTTATATATATATATATATATAAGCTAATATCAACCTAACTAAAATCATGTGTCCTATCTAATAAAAATAACTCCACTAGTTCAACAAAAATTGGGTCATGCTTCTTTTAAACATAAAATTTTTGGCATATATTATCTATAAAGCATAATAAGTACATCACATAATAATACAAAATCAATCCCAAAGTGTGCAAAATAAATTAACAATACTAAGGGTCTCTACATACAATGCTTGTTCATTCTCCTTGTTCCCTCTAGACATAGTATCAAAAATAAATAATAAAGACAAATGAGGAGAAAAAGGGCGCATGCAAATAAATACATATCATAAAAGTAATCATATCCACCCCCTAATCCCAAATCCCCTAACACCATAACCCTTAAACTGCCTAACCTTGAATCCCTTAAACCCTAATCCCCTATACCCCTGATCCTCTAATCCACCTAAATGTAACCCCATAACCCTAAATAACCCCCCTAACCCTTAAATCCCCTAACCACTATGACCAATGTGACCATAGTGACAATCTATGCATTTTATGCACATATATACTAAGCAACTAACATAAATAATTAAAAACTAACATCTCATGTAAGTAACATAAACAATGAAGTCTTATACTAATATATGTATTCAATGCACCTACCAAACTTGCATGGAAAATTCATGATGCACCATAACAAATCATGCAATGAAAAATATGAAACTTGTAGTCAACATAAAAAAGGAAAATGAATAGGAAGATAACAAGGACAATTTCATTCCAACAAGACAACCATTTTTTCTTCAGGAATCATAAAGGGCATTTTCTCTCATAGAATTTCCCCCTCTATTATAATGCATGGATTTCATTTTATAGACATTATGCGTCTATTAGTCTCAATAGAAGAAGAACATTTGCATTTGCATTAAAAAAAAATTAGTGTGTCAAACTCAACATTGCATGTCCTCCAAGCACTTACAAATCTTGATAGGATTATCTTTTGAGTTGAGAACAAGAACTCCATGTTATTGATGGATCTTCGACATCACTCAACAATGATGAAGGGTTTGATTTTGCTCCTCCTTTAGCCAAACATAAAGAGACTCAATGGCTTTGGTTTTATAACTTAGGATTAATATGAAATTTAATTAATTTTTGTTTTATATAAATATAATAATTAAATTGTTTTATATAAATATAATATTTGTTTTATTATTATATAATATTTGTTTTAATGGTATTTTTTGTTATAGTAGTATATATAATTATAAACTTGGATCGAGGATGTTGGCTGAGAAGAGTTGTGCACATCGTGAATCAGGTGGGTGGTGACATCATACGCAAAATTTGCCTAGCCAATAATGCATAAAGGAGGTTTAACTTGATAGTGATAAGGAGAGGTCATCACTGCATTATACGTATCATATTCTACGAGGTCATGCCTATAAGAGGTCGAGGAATCGAAATATTTACTTGAAACTCTGAGATGGGGCCGGGACTCTACCTTTACTGCATATGGATCTGAGACTGGTTCTAGGTCAGCACCCGAGTTTAATTATAATCAAGAGTCTTTGATTGGTTAAAATATTGTTCTTGGTGCTTCCACCGGTTCCATTATTATTGGATCAACTGCTACGGCGTTTAAAGGAACTGATCCTGGTGAAGCTACGTCAACTGGTGCAACTAGTTCGATAGTCATAGATCATGATAGTTATATTGAAGTTAAAAAATCACCTCAGTATGGGACTTGGGACTCTTACATTGAAGGATCAACAATTAGCTATGATACTTCTAGGTATCGATATGGTATTGGTTCTAGTACCTAATTTGTAATTGTAGGAACCTAATTTTCCTTTGGCGTGCGCTTAACGATTTGATTCAATGGTGCAACAAGGATAAAGATGGTCAAGAGAAAATTCGTGCAATTGCTTTGTTGGATCTCTGAAGATCAAGGTGCATGGAACCAATATTACCAATAGAAGGTAGACAATTTACAAAATTTACTAAATTGTAACAATTCATTGTCACAATTGCAATTTTCCATGACACAATTAAAAATGACTAACATAAATGACTAATTCATATTCTCCTAGTTAGTCATTTTGTATGTCGTGACTAAATTAGTCCTTTATGTTAGTCATTTTTAACTCTGTCACTTATTATCTAGTCATATTTGTTAACCGATGACTAAATTAGTCATTAATTTGAGTCGTTTATATTTGGGTCAATGAAAATTGCTCATATTTAGTAGTAAATCACTTGAAAACATGTGGTGACTAAAATTTTTAGTCACGTAGTAGCTAATTCCTCATTTTGTACTAGTGAATAGAACCACTTTAGTCTATATTTCCGACCCAATAAAGTCAGTGAGGGATCTTTCAGTGTTTTTGAATCTTTCTCACTCAATATATTCAATCAAAACATACTCAGAAGGTCAGATTTCTGATCGGACAAATATGATAAGTTTGTTTTAAAACGTTTTGGTGGGATAGTCATGGAGGAGGCCATTGGGAAAATGGAGTAAAAAGTCAAATTTGAGTTTGGTTGAAAAAGGTAGGGGCTTGAAGGTTCATGGATATAGGCAATATAGACACCATTTCCTCAATATTAAGGCCTTTTTCAGGTCAATTAGAAGACAAAGAAGATAGAACATCAAGCAGAGCACCAAGCTTAGGTGAAGTCTGAAAGACTTTAGCATAATGTTTTTTGAAATGCTTGAAAAAATGAACCTAGAGCATGCAAGATGAATTCTAGTTCATAAAACTAATGCTCGACCATGAAAGCAAAGACAAAATGGAGTGTTTAAACTAGAATAACAGTCACAAGAATATCACTTACTGAAGAAAAATATGGCACAACAAATCTCTTCCATGGAAACTTCAACCTTCCATCTCTGCAATTTGTTTTCATCTACTGAAAATGAAAGCCATTACAATGAAGAGTTTCTCTGCTCTGGAAAATCCAACCTAAGATCTATGAAATACCTCTGAATTTATAGCAAAACTACATCCACTCAAGCTTAAATTCGAAATATAAATGAACTCTAAAAATAGAAATAGTTACAACAAATTTCCTTCATTTTAGGATGCAGATTGCTGAAAAATAGGATTCAAAGCCCCACATGCATATCTTTATCCATAAAATATCCAAATTCACCTTTGGGTTTATAAAAATAAACTTCATTTACTTTTATAAAACTTAACTTTGGCCCACTTTTCATAAAATATACTTTGTAAACTCTTGTAAAATTTATTCATAATGAATAAATTTTTTCCTTGATTATAAAATATTTCATTTTTAACTAAAGGACTTTAACTCCTTTTTTCTTGTCAGACTTGGAAAATTTCATGTGTTATTCAATGAGAGAAAAATTGAAGTATACAAATCATCAATGAAATTTTGAAAATTTTAAGGCAATGAGACCAATTTTAGCATAAATAAATTAGTGCTAACAGCTGGCTCCACTTGGGATGCTATCCTCTCTCTGAGGTAGCAAAGAACCCTGTAGACAAGGTGCCAAATCCATTGGGCTACTCCCAATTTTTCTCTGAAATCCTCAACCTGTTCTGACTTGTAACTAGCCACTCAGACCATTTTGCAAACAAATCCCTGTCAACCTATAACTAACCCATACTGCAACCTGTAACCTGTCACCCGTCCATCCTTTGAAGGCTAAAAGTAACTATAACTGCAACTCTTAACTTGTAACTAAAACTAAAATGGAAACTGAAATCAAACTGAAAATTGCAGAAATAAGTGCTCGTCATTTCAAGCTTATCCACACCTACCTACCCTACTTTACCAAGCTGTTGCAGCTGCAACTTTTTTCGCAATTTAAAAAAAAAAATTGGACCCTCCTTTTGATTTTATCTTGCCTGGATTTGTTTTGGATTCCTGAACTCTGTTGTCATTCCGCTACAAGTTTGGATTTTGTAAGGATGAATTGAGGTAGACTTCTTTCCTTCATTTCGGAAGTTGAATGATTACCTTTTGTCCAGCTGATGCTTTTGATTGTGGAACTTGAAGTTCTTGGTTTGTGGATGATTTCCTCTTTCGCTATCGGAAGTCTATTGAACAGTGAATAGAGGCCGTAGTTCTCTACGTGGCCATTGTTGTGGAAGCTAACTAATGAACGTCCCGATGGGAGTCATGTTTTTCACCGATGGGATTTATCTCCTTTGTTTATTTTTCAAAAAACTTTTACTTTTTTACTGTTGGATTTTTTTGTTTTATCACTATCGGAGCATTAGTATTCTAAGTCACCACTGTTTCAGAGGGTAGATGGAAAACGTTCCAACGGATTAGTTCTTGTCCTTGTCAATTCCGTGGTTTATTGCTTTTCATTATTTTTGTTTTCTCTTCACTATCGGAACGGTTTATAATTTTTATCGGAAGCTGTAGTCTGATTGTTTTCTGTAGTTGCGGCTCCTTAGTGAACTAACCATCCGACATATAGTTTTTTCATTCGCTGATGGTTAGTTCTGATTTTCGCCGCTGTCTGGTTTTATTGATCAAACCTTTTACTTTGCGATGATTTTGTTTTAGCACTATCAGAATTCAGTTGAAGTTTGAGTCAGAACTTTAGTTATCTATGCCGTCGCTGTTTCAGAGGTTAAACGAACTGATTTCATCGCTGCCCAGCCAAGAATATTTTGAACACTTAATGCTTTGTTTTTTGATAAATTTTTGCTATCAGAAGTCTATTTATGTATGAATCGGGGCGGTAGTTCTCTACATAGTCACCGTTGTGGAGGGTAAGTAATGAATGTCCCGATGGACAGTTCTTACTTTTGCCAATGCGCCTTTATCTTTTACTTTTTGACTTTCGGCATTTTCGTTTTATCATAGTCGGAGTTTTAGTCTCGAGCGACGCCACCATTTTGGAGGCCTTGTTGTTTGTCTTGCCGACACTGTGGAGATGCTTAGTTCTAAACTTGTCGATCCGTAGTCCTTAGTTCTTCCGATCGCCGATGTTTTCTATTGCGGTGGAACCCATAGTCTATATGACTTTCGTTGTTGCGGCTTTTTAGTGAACTATGTCACCGATGATTAGTGATTATGAGATCCGACCTTTAGCTTTAGTTCTTTCGATCGTTGATGTTTTTAGTTGGTCACAGAGCCCATAGTTTGTCTGTCTTCTGTCATTGCGGCTACGTAGTGAACTATTCTGCCGATGCATTATGGTTAGTCCTCCCGCTCACTGATGCTGATGTGTTTAGTGGGTAGTGTTTTGATCTCGGATGCATGTATGATAACTTTTAGTGTTTTATTTCGCTGATGTTTTCATTTGATTGCGGAACTCGTTGCCTATTTGTTTCCCTGCCGTTGCGGCTTCGTAGTGAACTATCTTGCCGATGCATATAGTGCTTCTGCCCACCAATGAGAGTTTTGTTTTCGCCCGATGCTTAGTAGTTCTGCTTGCCGAGAAGGTTTTTCCCACCTTTTTGTGTGCTTTTACTCTATTTGATGATGGTGAGGTTTTTCCGTGGGTTTTGGTCGAGTCTAAGTTTCTCTGAGATGAAGAGCACAAGTTAGGGTTCAGATTTGGCAGTTACATTGTTATGAATCATGCTTTCATGATTTCGAGTTAGTCCAGATGTGGCCTCGAGTGAGGTAAAGAGTCTTTTTATTGAGCTTGTGATTTTAGTTTGGACAATGGATGTAGCGGATTTCAAGACACAAACTCGCAATATTTCTTTGTTTTGTCATTTTTTCATGCATTAACACTGTATATAGTTTATTTTACAGAATGCATATGGAGAAGGTAAATGGACTGATACAGTTTTTTTAGTTATTCATGATAGGGTGATTACTACTGTAGATAAGATATGTCTAGAAGACAAAGCAGAAGAAAGGAGGCCGCAAGGAAGAAAGAGAAAGAAAATGAAGAAGCAGAGATGAAGAAAGAGAAGAAGAAAGTAAGGATCTGAGATCTCAACAGATCGATAGCAGCAGAGGCCCAGGCTTGGGAAAAGTTCATCAGCAACCAAGCTGGTCTCTCTTTATGAAAGTGCTATTAAATTTTAATTTAATGTAATGTATTGTACAACACTCACTAAAAGACAAAATTGTGAGATTAAACGGTTGGGGGGGATCCCAAAGGTCACAAGGGGAGTCTAAAGGTCACAAGGGGCATCCCAAAGGTTTTGCTGTTTTGGTATAAATATAGGAGAGTTAGATGTAATAAAGGACCTTTTCCCAGATAGATTTGTGAGAGTATGTTGTAAGAAGAACTATTTCCTTTTGCAATAAAGAATTACAAGTTTCCTGTTGGAGAAAGCTTGGTGGAATTTTTCAAATGTTGTGCTATGGATCTGTTGAATGTGAACTATTTCGTTTTTATCTTGTATCCATTAACTATGAGATCGTTCTAACTCTTTGAACCTATGTTCCTGTTATAAATTCACTCTAGTTTATTCTATGAAATTTCCACTGTGAGTAATGAAGGCTTTTCATAAACAATGAGCTATCTTGTTGTCCATATATCTATTAATGTTCATGTGTTTTGAAATAAGTAACAACTATCTATGATTTTTCTTAATGCATGCGCAGAAACACATTACTCCCTGATAAATGATAATCTTGCTCCCTAGGGATAGATTAGATAGTTATTTTTAGTTTCTTGTTGTGTGTGATTTAGATGCGAGAGAGTTAAGACGAGAGGTAAGAACCTGTGCATCACATTGTGACCGCTCCTCGTATTCTATATCAATCTACATTTTTAGATAGGCACTTGCACATCATACTTAATTTCAAAAAAAATAAAATACACACGGTGGACCGGGCCCTAACCAGTAACCGGTAAAACCTTTATTTTGTTACTTGACCTATGGTAGCTAGACCATAAACTGGACGGATTCCCCATACCAAACAGTAACGGGCTAGTTGGGAACGTTTACTGGGGAGAATCCCTAACTGTTGTTTCCTACGATTTTCCAAGCCTCGACAATTTTTGGCACTAGAAGGAGGGCCTCCAGTGCATGGATGGCCGAGGAAACCCATTTCCTTGAAATTGTTCCACCGGTAACCATTATGAGAGTAGTTTGTTTCCCACTCCAATTCTTGAAGAGAAGGGTAAAGGGATTTTGTATCCTGACAATAATGAAGTAGTTGACGATTTGAGAAGAGTTACTAGGGCTTATGCAAACAATATTGGAGGATTACCAATTATTCATGTCTTACCTAGAAGAGAATATCAGAAGAAAGACCGCCCTATATTGGAAGACGCAGTGTTGGTTGAAGATTTTGAAGAAATGGTAGAAACAACCTTACAAGAAGTTGTTCAACCTCTGAATCAGCTGGACCTAGATATGCCTTACTATTCACCTATCCATACCCTTGTTCATTCACCACCTCACTCTCCACTTAAAATCATGGCAAATGTAAACACAAATCAGCCACCCAACCCACCAAATCCACCACCCGCTTGGAAGGCTAGGTCACCTTTAAACCTGACACCTCCTTTGAGTTGCCTCAAGCCTTTGAGAAAATGTTTCCTAAGTTTGACCCAAGTGAAAATATTTTGGTAGATGATCATTTGCAAAGCTTTTACTTGGCTATAGAAGGACTATGGGCTAGAGAACATGAAGATGTAGTCTGTAGATTGTTTCCACATACCCTAAAAGGAGGAGCAACCCCATGGTATTTTGCTCTTCCTGCAAATTCAATCACAGACTGGGACACATTTGAAAGAATATTTAGAAGTAAATATGCAGTCCAAAAAAATCATGCAGCTCTAATGAAAGAAAGAAAAGAAAAAGTGTATAGTTCCACTCAAAGGTTTGCTGCTTATATAAATAATTTTTCTGCAACTGATAAACCATCTGATAAATTTTTGATTTAATACTATACTTCAGCTCTAGGGCCTAAATTGGCCATGTTTTCCAAGATGTCAGTCAAGCCTACAATGTCAGAAACTTATGAAGAAGCCGAGAGAGTAGAAACTGAAAAAGAGAGCATAGAAGATTATCCTGAGCAGTCAGGAGAAAAAACTTTTGGAAAAAAAGCGTTGTTACAGACTAAGCCTAAGGATGAGCAATCACATGATTTTAAAGGAATGTTGAAAATGATGCAAAAACTATCTAATAGAGTGATAGATTTGGAAAAATAAAAGGAAGCTCATAAAGCATACAAGCCTTACTATAAAAGGAGATAAGACAACAATCAATCTAAACCTCCTCCACACAGTCCTGCATCCATGAATTTAACTGAGGTAGGTACGGACAATTTTTGCACCTTTCATCAGCAGCCTCATTCTGAGAAAAAATACCCCCAATGGATAAATTTGATGACATTAGTAATGAATCAGCTATTGGACTCCAAACTAACAGAATCTGATGATGAGGAAGAAAACATTAATCAACCCATAGAAAAACAAGAAGAGGATGATTTAGTTTTATGGGATTGTGTCTCACTTTTTGATACAGAAGAGGAAGGCTCACTGAAACAGGAAGAAACATCAGAAACAAATGTGACAACAAGAAGTCAAGGTTTGTTAAATAAAGACAATTCAATACTTCTGAAGATTAAGAGATTTCAAGAGAACATGAAGAAAATACAGAAGAACAACACAGATGATAAAATACCTGAATAAACCATTACCAGTCAAGATCCTAAACAAGTCAACATGCCTGTTAAGCCTATTGAAGACAAGGTTGATAATGTCAAGGAAAATCTCAAAGTACCCGAGATGGGGTACGATATTGTGGAAGACATTAAAAGGGCTAAGGAAAATATCGCAATATTAGAAATGTGTAATGTGCCTCAACAGAAAGAAAAATTGTTAAAAGCACTTGAAGTACCAGAGGAAAAGCTTCCCACTGACAACCAAACTGAAGAAGAAGAAATTGGTGAAGCAAGTGTTGGAGGTAAGTCTAAATACATAAATACAAAACCCCACCATTTCTCCTAACTTTTGAAATTTTCAACCATAACGTGCACAACTGTTTAGTAGACTCAGGGGCATCAGTCAATGTTATGCCACTTTCAGTCTGCAACAAGATAAATGGACAACCTAAACCATCTACCTGGAAAGTTATTCAGTTAGACAGAACAGTTGTGAAGGTAATTGGGGAAATGGAGGATATTCTGATTCGATTATCTTCAAATGAAAAGGTATGTCAGTTCATCGATATTGTAGTAGCAGACATACCTGAGGCTTATGGACTTGTTTTGAGTTGGGATTG